>CAUYQU010029163.1:0-145230 GCA_963574635.1 Cheracebus regulus | reverse complement strand
TTGAATCTGTAAATTACTTTGGGCAGTATGGCCATTTTCACAATATTGATTCTTCCTAACCATGAACATGGAATGTTTCTCCATCTATTTGTGTCCTCTCTTATTTCGTTGAGCAGTGGTTTGTAGTTCTCCTTGAAGAGGTCCTTTACGTTCCATGTTAATTGTATTCCTAGGTATTTTATTCTCTTTGTACAATTGTGAATGGGAGTTCATTCTTGATTTGGCTCTCTTTAAGTCTGTTATTGGTGTATAGGAATGCTTGTGATTTTTGCACATTGATTTTATATCCTGAGACTTTGCTGAAGTTGCTTATCAGTATCAGGAGATTTTGGGCTGAGACGATGGGGTCTTCTAGATATACAATCATGTCATCTGCAAACAGAGACAATTTGACTTCCTCCTTTCCTATTTGAATACCCTTTATTTCTTTTTCTTGCCTGATTGCTCTGGCTAGAACTTCCAATACTATATTGAATAGGAGTGGTGAGAGAGGGCATCCTTGTCTAGTGCCAGATTTCAAAGGGAATATTTCCAGTTTTTGCCCATTCACTATGATATTGGCTATTGGTTTGTTGTAAATAGCTTTTATTATTTTGAGATACATTCCATCAAAACCTAGTTTATTGAGGATTTTTAGCATAAAAGGCTGTTGATATTTGTCAAAGGCCTTCTATGCATCAATTGATATAAATAACTAAGATCTGAGCAAAACTGAAGGAGATAGAGACACAAAAAACCCTTCAAAAAATCAATAAATCCAGGAGCTGGTTTTTCGAAAAGAACAACGAAATAGACAGACAACTAGCCAGATTAATAAAAAAGAAAAGAGAGAATAATCAAATAGAGGCAATAAAAAATGATAAAGGGGATATCCACAGATTCAACAGAAATACAAACCATCATAGGAGATTATTACAAACAATTCTATGCACATAAACTAGTAAACCTGGAAGAAATGGATAAATTCCTGGACACTTGCATCCTCCCAAGCCTAAATCAGGAAGAAGTCGAAACCCTGAAGAGACCAATGACAAGGTCTGAAGTTGAGGCAGCAATTAGGAGCCTATCACCCAAAAGAAGCCCAATTAGGAGCCTATCACCCAAAAGAAGGTCCAGATGGGTTCACAGCCGAATTCTACCAGACATACAAAGAGGAGCTGGTACCATTCCTTCTGAAACTATTTCAAACAATCCAAAAAGAGGGAATCCCTCCCAAATCATTTTATGAGACCAATATCATCCTGATACCAAAGCCTGGCAGACACTCAGCAAGAAGAAAACTTCAGGCCAATATCCATGATGAACATAGATGCAAAAATCTTGGCAAAATACTGGCAAACCGATTGCAGCAGCACATCAAAAAGCTTATCCACCATGATCAAGTAGGCTTCATCCCGGGGATGCAAGGCTAGCTCAACATACGCAAGTCTATAAACATAATTCACCACATAAACAGAACCAAAGATAAATACATTTTAAAAATAGAAACTATATAAAGTATGTTCTCTATAGTGAAATTAAACTAAAAATAAATAAAAGAAATATAGCCAAAAAATTCCAAAATATTTGGAGATTACACAGAAAATGTCTAAGTAACTGTGGATCATGAAAGAAGTTTTAGATAGACCAATATATTTTGAACTCCAAATGAAATTATAATTTCTCAATATGTATGTGATACAGCAAATACAGTACTTAGAGAAAATAATTTATATTTTAGAAGCATATGAATGTGTATCTTAGAAGATAAAAAAGTCAATAATCAAGGTCCTTGTGTGGGAATTATATAAAGAAGAGAGCAATATAAGAGCAAAGCATGCAGAAAAGGGAGAATAATTACAATTAGAGAAAAAGCAATCAAATTGAAAGTGAGAAATCAATAAAGAAAATTAACAAAACCAAAAGCCAGTTTCTGGAAAGTATCTATAAAATTGATAAACTGTTAGCCAACCTAGCCAAGAAAAGAAGATACAAAATACACTTATCAGAGTAAAAGAGAGTTCATCATTTCTGATCACATAAACATTAAAAAGATAATATAGAAATTTTACAAACAGCTAACTCTAGGCTTACAAATTTGATAACTTTTATTAATAGGACCAATTCCTTCAATGACACAAAATGCCAAATCTCACATAGGAGAAAATATGTGATATAAATCAACACGTATCTACTTTAAAAAAAGTCAATGGTTAACCTTCCAAAAGAAAAAGCACAAGGCTCAGATGGTTTTATTAGAGAATTCTACTAAACATTTTTTTTAAAAAAACACCAATCTTTTACAATTTATTCTAGAAAATAGCAGTAGAAGGAACACTGACCAACACATTTGTGACACTAGCATTATCGTAATACCAGATAAATACATTAAAACATAGAAAAGCTACAGCCCCATATCTCTCATGAACATAGATGCTGAATTCCTCAACAAAATATTAGCAATTTAAATACAAGAATTTACAAAAATAATGATATTCACCACCCAGTAGGATTGATTCCCTGTATTCAAGTCTAGTTCAACATTGAAAAACCAGTTAATGCAATCCATCGCATCACCAGACTAAAAAATAAATTTATATAAGCATGCAGAAAAAGAATTTGAGAGTCTCAAATCCATTAATAATGAAAAAATAAACTTTCAGCAAACTAAGAATAGAGGTAACTTTTCCAACTTACAAATAACTTCTACAAAACACTTCAAGTTAACATAATTAATTGTGCAGAACAGGATGCTTACCCCATGCCACTGAGTACAAGACTTGAATGTCCCTCTTACCACTCTTATTCAACCTCTGAAACCTTTCAAGCTAAACCTTGGAAACTAAAAGCACAATACCATTTGCATTAGCCCCCCAAAATGAAACATTTAAGTATATCTGACAACATAGATACAGACCTATATGAAAGAAAGTACAAAACTCTAATGAAAGAAATCAAAGATCTAAATAAATGGAAAGCTATTTCATGTTCATGGATAGGAAGACTCAATATTATTAAGATTCCAATCTATCCAACATGATGTATACATTCAACGGATTCTAATCAAAATCTATGCAAGTAATGTTGTGGATATTAATAAACTGATTCTCTATGTTATACAAAAAGGCAAAAGACCCAGAATAACCAACACAATACTAAAGAAGCAAATAAGGCCAAATGACTCACACTATTCAAATTCAAGTCTTCCTATAAAGCTGTGGTGGTCAAGACAGCATTGTATTAAAACAAGAAAAAACAAGTAGTTTGATAGAACAGAATATAATGCTCAGAAAGAGACTCACACAAACATAGGTAGCTAATCTTTGACAAAGGAATAAACTCAATTCAACTTGTATTCAAATTTTTAAGCGAGCAAGAAGTTAAAAAGAATAATACTCTCAACTAAATATCACCAAATTAAAAATATTAAAATCATATTAAACTAGATGTCTAACTGCCACACAATAAAGCTCAGGATATGTGACTAGGAAAAAATTTGTAAATTTAAAAGTTAAGAAATAGAGTTCAAAATAATCTATTGTTCCAAGGATGATTACAATGAAGACTGGAAATATGCTCTGAACTAAATTACAATTGAAATAAAGTTATGGAAACTTTTAGAAGGCAGCAAAACTATACTTTAAACATTTTATAGTCATAATATTTTCATGTAAACACCAAAGCAGCAAAAAGGCTGAAAAGTGAGCTAAGTATACTTCTATGAAAGAAAATGAGGAACAAATGACATCTACGTAATATAAAAAGAAAATAAGAAAAACAGAAGAAATAAAAAAAGAAAAGCATAAAATAGATAAAAGACATCAACAAAAACAAATATTGGTTCTTTGAAAGACTAATAAACTAGCCAAATACTAGTTAATTTATGCCTAGTGTTCCATTATTGGAACACGAAGCATGTGGGAGGTATTTAAATCTTACTGCTCAAGGTCATCACCAAGGTCTGAGTGCAAAAATTCAAAAAATTGAAACCTCAGGCATAAATGGGTCAAGACCAATTGAGAGAAAAGAATAGTACAAAGAATCAATATCAGTAATGAATAAATGACTTTACTACAGATCCTATGGATATTAAATTAAGAGAAAACTATTTTATCAACAAATATATGCTAATATATTTGAAAACTCAAGTAAAATTGACATTAAAGAAAACTCACAAAACTTTATAGAAGAAAAATAAAATTTAAATAACATATAACATAGAAAATATGTTATAAAATATCTTCTTACAAAGAAATTCTGGGTTCATATGGCTTTGTAAGTGATCTGACCAAACATTTAAGAAATAAATCCTTTGGATCTTAGACACCTCTTCAAGAAATAAGAAAAAAATATATAATCACTCTGCAAATACTGTTTATTCTTAGCAACACTTGATATAAAACGCTGACAAAGGCATTATAATGAAAAGAATGTACACACACACACTTTTAAATAACATAGAATAAGTTGAGCTTGAGTAAGACTTGAATTCTTGATTTTAAAAAAAGTGACTTCTTTTAATTTTTGTGAAACACAAAATGTAATTATATTTATGGACTACATGAGACATTTTGATACAATCACAGGATAAATAGGATATCCATCACCTCAAATATGTATCATTACTTTGTGTTAGGAACAATTCAATTATACTATTATACTTTCAAATGTACAATAAATTACTGTTGACTGTAGTCACCATGTTGTGATATAAAATACTAGATCTTATTTATTTTATCTAACTGTATTTTTGTACCCATTAACAAAAATACTCATCCTCACTTACCTCACCCACTACCCCCAACTACTACCCTTCCCAGCTCTGGTAACCGTTCTACTCTCTACTCCATGAGTTCAATTACTTTAATTTTTTTTAGCTCCCACAAATAAGTGAGAATATGCAAAGTTTTTCTTTCTGTGCCTGGCTTATTTCACTTATAATGACCTCCAGTTCCATGCACGTTCTTGCAAATGACAAGATCTTATTCTTTTTTTATGGCTGATTAGTACTCTGTTGTATATGTGTTATACATTTTTTTTTTATCCAGTTCATCTGTTGATGGACACTTAGGTTGTTTCTGAATTGTGGCCATTGTGAATCGTGCTGCAACAAACATAGGCGTGAAGATGTATCTTTTATAAACTGATTTCTTTTCTTTGGGTTATATACCTAGGAGTGGATTGCTAGATCACATATTGGCACTAATTTTAGCTTTTGAGCACCCTCCAAACTGTTCTCCATAGTGGTTGTAATAATTTACTTTGCTACCAACAGTGTATGAGGGTTCCATTTTCTCTACATTCTTACTAGTATTTGCTATTGGCTGACTTTTGGATAAAAGCCATTTTAACTGGAGTAAGAGATATCTGATTGCAGTTTTGATTTTCATTTCTCTGATGATCAATGATGTTGAACATATTTTCGTATACATATTTGCCATTCATATGTCTTCTTTTTCATATACATAGTTGCCATTCATATGTCTTCCTTTGAGAAATGTCTACTCAGATCTTTTGCCCATCTTTAAATTAGATTATTTCATATTTTTCTACTGAGTTGTTTGAGCTTCTTATACATTCTGATTATTAATCCCTTTCAGATGGACGGTTTGAAAATATTTTCTCTCATTCTGTGAACTTACTTGATTCTTTTCTTTGCTATACAGAGGCGTTTTAACTTTATGCAATCACATTTGTCCATTTTTGCCTTGATTGCCTGTGTTTGTGAAGTGTTAATCAAGAAGTCATTGCCCAGTCCAATTTCTGGGAGTTTCCCCAATATTTACTTGAAGTAATTTGTTAGTTTGATGTCACAGATTTAAGTCTTTAATTCATTTTGATTTGATTTTTGTATGTGGTGAGAGATGGGGGTCTCCTTTCATTCTTCTGCAGATGGATCTTTGGTTTTCCCCCAGCACCATTTTTGAAGAGACTATTCTTTTTACAAAGCACATTCTTAGCACCTTTGTTGAAAATGAGTTCACTGTAGTGGTGTGGATTTTTTTTCTGGGTTCTCTATTCTGTTTCATTGTCTTTATGTCTGTTTTTATGTCAGTTCCATGCTGTTTTGGTTTCTGTAGCTCTGTAGTATAATTTGAAGTCATGTAATGTGATTCCTCTAGTTGTGTTCTTTTTGCTGAGTATGGCTTTGACTACTCTGGGTCTTTTGCACTTCAATATAAATTTTAGGATTATTTTTTCTATTTCTATGAAGAGTGCCATTGGTATTCTGATTGGTATTGCATTGAATCTGTAGATTGTTTTGGGTAGTATGGACATTTTAACAATATTGATTCCTTCAGTTTATGAGCATGAAATGTCTGCTCATTTTTGTGTGTCTTCTTTAATTCCTTCATCGATGTTTTATACTTTTCATTGTAGAGCTCTTTCACTTCTTCAGTTAATTCCTAAGTTCTTATTTTATTTATAGCTACTGTAAATGGAATTACTTTGTTGATTTTTTAAAAAACTTTTTCCTGTTGACATATAGAAATGTTACCACTTTTGTATGCGGATCTTGTATCCTGCAATGTTGCTGAATTTGTTTATCCATTCTGATAGTTTTTTGGTATAGTATTTAAGTTGTTCCAAATATAAGATTATATTATCTGAAACAAGGATAATTTGATCTCTTCTTTTCCAATCTGGATGCTTTAGCTAGGAGCTCTGAGAATGATTTCTTAAGAAGTGAAGAACACTAACACTACAAAGAAAAATATTGATAAATTTAACTACCTAAAATAAGAACCCCTTCCATCCAAAATACCTTTAACAAATTGAAAGGTAAGAAACAGAGCAAGTACAATTTGCAGCACACATAACTGAAAAAGGACTCATATCCAGAATACTCAAATATGGCCAGAGAATAAATAAAAGATAGATAATCAATAGAAATAAAGGCAAAAAATCATGATCAGACAGTGCACCAAAGATTAGTATCTAAATGCCCTATAATAACTAAATACAAAGTTGATCAATGCATTCTATAGGATTATTATTACCCATGCTCCAGAACGATTAAAGGCAAAAGTTATTCACCATGCCTCGAGCAAGGTAAGCTGTAGAACAAGGAACTTGTACACTGCCCCTGGCTGTGTATATTGGTGAGTGTGTCAGTCAGTCATAAAGTTGAACTTCAACATAAACATATGATGTGGCCTAGTGATTCCACTCCTATATTTTCAATAAAAATGTATGTATGCATGTGTGTACCAAGACACAGGTACAAAAATGTTCATAGCTGAATTATTCTTAATAGTTAAACATGAGAAACAACCCAAATGTTCATCAGTAATGCAATGAAATACTTACTAATGGGTATTTGCAAGAAAAAAAAAATGATAGTACCTAAAACAAATTAAATAATCTCAAAATATTTTATACAGGTTTCCAGTAACAAAATCATTCCAATTTTTGATTCAATTTATGTCAATTCATAAACAGGTAAAAGTCTCTTTTGAGAATTAATAATAGTTATTTTATTTTAGAAGAGTGAAATGTTAGTGATGAGGAGGTAAGGAGGAGACACGGGAGACCTCTGAATGTTAAAATGTTCCACTTAATGACCTGGTCTTGGCTATAAATAGGTTCAATTTGTGGTAATTCATCTAGCTGGTTAGTTAGGATTTTTCTCTTTTCTCTATGCTTGTTACACTTGAAATAAAGTTTAAAAAATAAAGTGGGCTCTGCTGTTGATTGTTGATGTCAAAACACATTAGGTGTACTCAACAGTTTTTTTTTTCTTTTTTTTTTTTCCTTGAGACAGAGTCTCACTCTGTCACCTAGGATGGAGTGCAGTGGTACAATCTCGGCTCACTGCAACCTCCACCTCCTGGGTTTAAGCGATTCTCCAGCCTCAGCCTCCCGAGTAGCTGGGATTATAGGCATGCACCACCATGCCTGGCTAATTTCTGTATTTTTTGTAGAGATGGGGTTTCACCATGTTGGCCAGGATGGTCTCAGTCTCTTGACCTTGTGATCTGCTCGCCTTGGCCTCCCAAAGTGCTGGGATTTCAGGTGTGAGCCACTGCATCTGGCCTGTACTCTACATTTTTAAGTGTCTTAAGATACTCACTTATCCCTTCCTCTAGTTGAAGAAAACATGCAATAATCTTTCAGGCATTTCTGTATTTATAAACAGAGAGGAAGAGCAAACAAAGAGCAAGAGGAATGAGGTAAGAAAGAGACAGAGACAGAGAAAGGAAAAATACCTGCTATTTGTCATCCCAGAAAATAAGTAAATATGCTAATGCCTGGTAGAAAAATAACCCCTGGTAGAAACATAACCATATTATCTTTACCTATAGTGAGAAAATAATCCAAATATTCAGTACACCTTTAAGCAAAATATTTACAACACTGTTCTTTTTAAAGGTTGAATTTATTCAGAATAAATGTAAGATTTTCAAGAAGGATTTATTTTGAAAGTTCTACTATTGTTGTTTGTTAGGCAGTCACAAAAGAGGGTATATTAAACTAATCTATATATCAATATATAGATAGATGTATATTTAATCTATGACAAGAAGTGGATTTATAAATAAATGTGCTCTGGTGACAAACTTTCTATGAGACTACAAATGGCCCTATACTTAGCAGATATGACTGTATGCATATCATGTATATCTACGTGTCTTCCCCCTTGTCCTCCACCATATCTATCATTTGTTTTATTGGAGTCCCTATTAAAATGTCACTGTTTTTAAAGGTTTCATAGTTTGAATATGTATTTGAGTATTCTCTCCTCTCCTGGCAAATAAGCAAATACTGGGAGGGAAAAAAGACGAATCATCATAATAATAGGGAAAGTTCATTCACTGAGCTCAGTGTAAGACTAAGCACATTTCTTAGATTGCCTGCGCTAATTCTCACAAACATGAATTAGATATCATCAGTATGCTAATTTTACATACAGGCATCCCAAATCTAATACACGTTAAGAGTCAGGATTCTCACCCTGCGGTCCGTATCCAGGTCTTGTGCTAATAACGATTATACTAGGTGAGAAACCATAAGGATGCCGCCTAAGGGGAAATTTCTCATCTCTCAGACACCTGTTTCCACCTCCATATATGTAGCCATGTTTGCTTTTAACAACCTCTGCACACTCAGAGGACATGGTGAGCATTTTTTTAATGTTTAACAACAATGTTTGAGTGTATGTGGGTGTATATATTTAGCCACATCCCCTCCTATGTGCTCAAGAAACAAATCACTCTTAGCTTTTGCATTAATTTCTCCCTTTTGATGTTTATGTCACCAAAGACTGTTTACAAGCGGAATCTCATAATTTTTCTCACCTATATTTCCTTGCATCTCCACAGAGAAAGGATACTGCTACAAACTGGCAAATATCAAGAATATCTGTGAAAGCAGATATAGTGAGTGAAGATCATTGTATAAGCAGTAACCCATTCTTGCTGTCATTTTGAGAGTGCCAGCCACCGAATGATGCAGATTGCCTGCCCAGTTCTCCAAGGAGGCACCCCTTTGTCATCACAGGAGCATTCTGTTCACCTCTCTCTCAGTGGCTGCTGCCTGGTCACTTGGAGAGACAGAAAGACCTTATTATAACTCTGGGAAATCCTCACCCTTAAATCTAATTTCTCTGAGGCCAGCATGTCCCACATCCCAGAGCAAACCTGTCTAGGACTGGTGCCCTATTCTACTCTGTACTTCCATATACAACTTTTTTCCTACATTATTGAATGGTTTCATCCAAAATCATCTCTTCTAAGATAACCTGCAAACCCACCTCCATCAAATGATATTTTTGGTATATTTGCACCATGCTACGTCTTAACTGAGGTTGAACTATCTCCTAAAGATGCTGCTCTCCAAGAATTGTAAGTTGGAAGCTGCTTGTTTTTCACTGTGCAGAAAGGAAGGACTGGGTTCATCTTGTTTTCAGGTACTCTTGCAATAAAAACAGTATCTTCGACACCTCTGTCCATAAGCCTATTCAGCTTTCACGCCACGATATCACTCTTATTTACTGACCTCATGCATGACCTCCTTCAGTTACCATAGACTTTGCCATTTTGATCAGATGTCTCCTCTCTACCTTGGAAAAGCTTTTTGTTTTGAATTTCATCTGACATCAATATTACAATACATGTTTTATTTTTCTTCGTACAATCAGGTATTCTGTTTCAATATTCTCAAACTTCTGAATTCTTTGACTCTAAAAATCATCCCTTATAAGTAGTCTATTGCTCACATTGTTTGTTTGCTTGCTTGTATCAACTATTGACATTATCTACAATTCATGATTATCATTACATTAGTTCACCTGATCTTAAACGTCTGTCATCGTAGTTCAGGTTTTCCAGTTATGCTTTCTGTTTTATTTTTCCTCATTTGTTTTCTTTTGTTGATTTCATCTTTTAATCGTAATTATTTTTTCAACTAAATTCTAGAGTTAAACAATGTCAGTATCTTTTTTCTGAATAAGAAAATAACCTTAACGTATGTTCACCTTCTCCACATTTTCTATTCCCACCATATCCCATTGGGAGGTTTCCTGGAATTTTATATTTATATTTTTTTAAATGATGGCAACATTTACTTCAACATATACTTAAGTTTTATTGCCATTGTAAGTTATACTATTTATTTGGCCTAAAATTTTCTTAAAACTATTTATCCATAAATAATACTTTGAGAGAGATCCTCCAGTTAGCAGATATGTCTGACTTTAAATATTCAAAAATATTTTTATTTGTATTTTTCTACAAATTCTGTGTCTGGACAGAAGGTCAGATTCCAAATTAAATTTTCCTCCAAATACTTAAGATACCACTTTATCCTCCCACATTTGATGTATTGAATGAACTTTTCATGGATAAATCAGTCAGCTTCTCTTGTAGGTAGCCTAGGTCTCTTCATTCTGCATCCTCTATAGTATGTTGCTCTCATTCTTAACTTGTTGCTATTAATGTTTACAATTTCAACATGTTTGTTTTCATTTTATAACACTTTTCTTTCTGGGAAGAAAATATGCCAATGTCTCTAAAAACATTTTCTTAATTTTTTTAAATGCTTTGGAATTGCTCTTGACTAGTTGTTTTTTGGTAACTATTCTATAAGTCAACGTTGATGTTTCAACCAGCATACTGCTTTTGTTCAAGTCATTAGTGAGATTTGATTGTTTACTTTTCTTTTAATTTTATAATCCATGTTTATTTGTCAGTGGGTAGAGATGTAATTGATTACAGGATCTTATTTCTTACCATCGTGCGAAGACCGTGCTTCCTGTTGGGATCTATGTTGGCACCTTGACCTCCACTTCTTAGTACACATTGTCTCTTCAGAATGCTACTACTATCTTCCTGGAACCCTCCCTTGAATCCAGCTACTGTTAGCAGCTTTATTTGTTGCACATATACACCTGTTCACCTCAGCTTCGTCAAGCAGTGTTGGGGTGTAGACATGAAGAAAGCAGGCTAGACTCCAAATTCCCTTTCCAAGTAGTGGCCCTAGTGCTTGTTCTCTGAAGTCTTAGTCTGTTTGGACTTCTATAATAAAATCTCATACACAAGATTATAAGCAATGGAAATTTACCACTGCTCTGAAGTTTGAGATCAAGTCACCAGCAGTCGTCGTGTCTGATGAGGACCCACTTCCCAGACCATAGGCCACACCATTTGTTTGCCTTCAACCTCTGCCAGGGGTCTTTCCTTGGCCTGTCTTCTAAAGAAAAAAAAATGCCACTCATGAGGGCTCCACCCCTATGATCTAAGCTTCTTCCAAAGCCTCCACTTTCTCATACTATCACCTTGATGGTTAGGATTTCAACATGCAGATTTGGGAGAGGAGAGACACAAATCTTCGGAACATAGCACCTAACTTCCTATTCCAGTGCACCCATCAATGTAAAATTGTAGCAACCCAGAATTTTTCCCACCTCCACGACATTTCTCTGTGTGTTTTGTAACCACATATATAAATGTTTGACTGGAGAAGCAGACTACTGTGAATAATGTGAAATAAGGCATTTATTACAGAGGTTAATCCCTACATATTATGGAAACTCATGAAGAAGTCTCACTGTGGTGGTGAGCCTGGGGTAGGCAGTGCCATGAGTTCAGTAAAAACAGCTGGGTATGCATCAGGGAGAGCATAGAAAAATTCAAACCCGTGAGAACAAATCAGAACCTGTAAGAACAAAGGGTAACTGTGTCTATCCCTGACTGCCTCCAAGCTTGACAGTGAAAATGATCTGCAGAAGAGAATGTCAACCTTGCATAGTTGCATAGCATCTGACCTAAGCTATGGAATCTACAAGAGGAATGCCTGGGTGAACAAATGGGCTAGTCAGTCAGTGAGGGTGTATGTGAGCTATGGCTCCTCTAGCAGTCCACAGTGGTCTTCAGATGATAATGACTGTTGCTTCAGTTTTGCCTTTAAATTTTTCACAGCTCTCTCTAACCTCGTATATACTGTGAGGGAATGCTGGGAAATCTAGCCAAGTTGACACTGTACAATAGCATAACAGTCCACCTCTTGTCAACTTGGCATTCATGCACATATTTTTTAAATTATATTTAATCTTCAAATAAATAAATACATGCTTCCACCTGCAATGTTTCAACCATTCCTCATACAAATGAGACCACTCTAACTGCTCCCCAAAGAGGATGCATGATCACATTGTCTACTTTTGGTTGAGGTTCAGTGGGCTTCTAGCTGACATGGGAGTACAAAGAGTGTCTCAGAGCCTATCTTATATTTCAGACATGTGTTTTCTTATCCCCATTTGTGTGTAGCAACATAGTTTTTCTTTGACCCCTTCTAGTGTATCCCTTTAATGTGCCTTAGGCTAAATACTAAGATAAGATTAGCTACTAGTCACACCTATTTGATATGATATAGAAGGGACAAAATTATTGAATTATATATGAATACATCCATACCCAAACAAGAAAAAAATACTCTTAACGGTTACAGTACACATTTCTGTAATTGCTCCAAACTTTTTTCTTCCACACTTCATGCGTTATTTTCTTTGTTGTCTGCAAGCACCTTCATTGATTGTGGCTTTTTGTCTGCGGGAATGACCCAAATCATCTTCCATCAAAAATGGAAGATGATTTGGGTCATTCCAGCCGACAATAGGCCATTAGCAATTCAGTGTTGATTATTTTCTGTTTCCATAGTTTTCCATTGATTATGATTCAGGTACATGGGAGTATAAAGAGGTATCTCAGAGCCTATCTTATATTTCAGACACATGTTTTCTTATCCCCATTTGTGTAGTAGCAACATAGTTTTTCTTTGTTGTGTCAATGACTGCAGCCAATATAATAACAATTTCATTACACGAGAAGCCCAACATGGCCAAATATCAGGTTTGCTTTTCTTTTTTTGAAAAGCTAAACTTCTAATCTTAGAATACATTTAGATTTATAGAAGAGTTGTACCACTAATATGGAGAATGTCAGTGTATGATTGCTTCTTCTGTTGTTAACAGCTTACATTAATATGGTACATTTGTCACAACTAATAAACCAATAATGATAGGATTAACAAAGTCCATATTTCATCCCAATGCCTTTAATTTTCCTCTAATGTCCTTTTCCTGTTTTAGGACTCCATCCAGGAAACCACATTTCACTAGCTGTCCTATCTCCATAGCCTTCTCTTGGCTATGACACTTGCCCAAACTTTCTTTGCTTGGATGGCCTTGATAGGTTTTAGGAATAGTGGTTAGGGAATTTTGTAGAGTGTTCCCCATGTTTTTCTTGCTATTAGAATGAGGTTACTGTAATGGACACAGTGCCATACTGTGTCCCATGCTGGAACTATTCCTCCCCTGGGAGTAAGACTACTAGACAAGCAGATGTTGTCCTTTGAACACCCTAATCTGAGAAGTTTAAAGTTGAATATATTAACATAAGGCCAATGTTACCTAAGAATGGACTATCTTCCATATGCAATGCAAGTTTAAGCATAAAAATGTCCCTTCCTTACAAAGTATAATTCGATCTGGTAAGCCAATAATCAAACATCCAATGTGAAAATGAATCTTGTGTGCAGTTCCTATTTCAAAGGAAAATCTGATAAGAGAGTAAAACTATGACTAATAAAAAAGAAATATGAATGAAGCTATGTTTTCAAAATTTTAGGCCCATCTGAAAATTTATTTAATCATTAAATGTAGTTAGAAAATAAAAATTACCTTGCTCTTGATTAGTAATTTCACTTACACTAAAGAGAAAGACATAGTTGCTCAAAGGTTCAAAATTTAAATAAATATATTGTTAGGGCTTGAATTGTGTCACAGCAAACAATATTTTGAAGTCCTAAATCCCACTAACTATCTCAACATAGGATCTTGTTTAGAAATAGGGTCTTCACAGAGAAAATCAAGTTAAAGTGAGGCCAATAGTGTGAGCCTTAATTTAATATGATTAGTGTCCTTTTAAAAAAGGGGAAATTCGGACAAAGAAACAGACATGCACCAAGGTAAAAATGGCATGACGTAAAGACATATGAGGAGAATGTATCATGTGACTGGAGTGGTGCACCAGCAAGGCAAGCAGCCGCCTGTGTATTTCAGCCTTGCTTATGTTCTAGCTCCTCCTGTTGGCCACAATTCCTTGTCATTACAAGGAATGCTTGTTACCAAAAGGAGCTGAAAGAAGCCAGGAAGTTTCTCCCCTAGCACCATCCAGGAGTGCGCGGCCCTGCCAACATCCTGATTTCAGACTTCTAGCCTCCAGAACTTTGAAAAAATAAACTCTTGTTGTTTTAAGTCACAGAATAAGTAAGTATCTGGTACTTTGTTATGGTATATATATATACACATGCATATATACATATGCAGTCTGTAACATTAAAATTTTTCTACATAAATATATAATTTCTAAATACATTTTCCATGCTAATTATTTTAAAGAACATCAAGATGCTAATAATAATTCACAACTCAAAACAAATCTAAAGCAGCCTTTTAGTAGTCAGATACACAAATCTGTTGGAGAATGAATAAAGTAAAAACTTTTCTATTAAGTTTTAAGTATTTATACATTGATATGATCAAATGCCTCGAATATTCATAATATGTGTGAGAAACAAAAACCTCAGTATAAATGTGTTAAAATATATATTTATAAAAATAGAAACATTTATTAAAATATACTTTTTGAAACATGTTGAGTCCTGAAACTCATGTTATATGGAAATAAAAAATTAATACATGAAACAAAAAGCATTGACACATTGTTCAGATTGTTCAGAAAGACAAGAGTTAGATATTCTACAAAGGTGTTTAATTCATAAAGCTGTTTACTAGGAGCTATTAAATTAACTGAAAAATTTTAAGAACTCTATATATTGTACAAATTTCAGAACTTCACAAAAATAATGCAGTAATGCTTTTAAGAATCATGTTCTTTATAAAAGCTGGAGCATCGTGCTACCTGACTTCAAACTATACTACAAGGCTACAGTAATTAAAACAGCATGGTATTGGTACCAAACAGATATATAGACCAATGGAACAGAACAGAGCCCTCGGAAGCAACACCACACATCTACCACCATCTGATACTTGACAAACCGGTCAAAAACAAGCAATGGGGAAAGGATTCTCTGTCTAATAAATAGTGTTGGGAAAACTGGCCAGTCATATGCAGGAAGCTGAAACTGGACTCCTTCCTTACACCTTATACAAAAATTAACTCCAGATGGATTAAAGATTTAAACATAAGAACTAACACCATAAAAACCCTAGAAGAAAACCTAGGGAAAACCTTTCAGTACATAGGCACAGGCAAGGACTTCATGACTAAAACACCAAAAGCAATGACAACAAAAACCAAAATAGACAAAGGGGACCTAATTAAACTTAAGAGCTTCTGTGCAGCAAAAGAAACAATCATTAGAGTAAACCAGCAACCAACAGAATGGGAAAAAATTTTCACAATCTATCCATCAGACAAAGGACTAATATCCAGAATCTACAAAGGCCTAAAGCAGATTTAAAAGAAAAAAACAAACAAACCTATACAAAAGCGTGTGACGCATATGCACACACACTTTTCGAAAGAAGGCAGATATGCGGCCAACAAACATGAAAAAATGCTCATCGTCATTGGTCATTAGAGAAATGCAAATCAAAACCACATTGAGATATCATCTCACGCCAGTTAGAATGGCGATCATTAAGAAATCTGGAGACAACAGATGCTGGAGAGGATGTGGAGAAAAAGGGACACTTTTACACTGTTGGTGGGAGCATAAATTAGTTCCACCATTGTGGAAGACAGTGTGGCAATTCCTCAAGAATCTAGAAATAGAAATTCCATTTGATGCAGCAATCCCAGTATTGAGTATATACCCAAAGAATTATAAATCTTTCTATCATAAAGACACATGCACACGTATGTTCATTGCGGTGCTGTTTACAATAGCAAAGACCTGGAAACAACCCAAATACCCATCGATGATAGACTGGACAAAAAAATGTGGCACATATACACCATGGAATACTATGCAGCCATAAAAAAACGATGAGTTCACGTCCTTTTTAGAGACATGGATGAACCCACAAACCATCATTATCAGCAAACCAACAGAAGAACAGAAAACCAAACACCACATGTTTTCACTCATAGGCGGGTGATGAACAATGAGAACACTTGGGCACAGGAAACGAACAACACTCACAGGACTAGGTGGAGGGGAGTGCAGGGGAGGGGAGGGAGGGTACAGTAGTAGCGGGGTGGGGAGGATGGGGAGGGATAACACCAGGAGAAATGCCTGATATAGGCGATAGTTGGGGGGCAGGGGGAATGGAGACAGCAAACCACCATGACACGTATGTACCTATGCAACAATCCTGCAGGATGCAGGATGTGCACATGTACCCCAGAGGCCAAATACAATTTTAAAAAAAAGAATCATGTTCTTATCTGTTACCCAGGAAATACATAAAAGTCCAAATGAAGCCTAAAATAATAAATATGTCAAAATATTCTTGATTATGGAAGGATTGTATACAATGTTCTTTATAATTTTTTTCATTTATTAATTAAATCAACATGATTTAGCACCCATAGTTACCAGTCTGTCTATTAGGAGTTAGGAGCACGTAGAGAAAACAAAGCAATGTATATAAGGAAGTACAATGGTTTATGCAGCATCTTATCTTGACAATTTTGTCATGTTATCAATAACGATTTGTGGAACGTGTGAAACATATGTTACTGGTAGCTTGGGTTCTTGCAATCTCCCAGGAGATAAATCACGAGAAAAGACTATCAGGTATAGCAGTTAGGAGAATATTTATTTAGCTTGTGCACAGAGAGTCAGCACTCAGAAAGGAAAAGGAATGGGCTGCTCCCTGAAAGAAGTGTGGGTGTTAATTTTATAGGGTCTTCCTATGGGGAGGGATATTATCAGGTCATGCATAGGAGACTGGTTTTACATGCTTTTTACACATTGCAGTGGCACTGGCATTTTAAATTTCCTCCTTTGGGTATGATTTTTTAGCATTAAAATGAACAAGAAGTAACTATAAGTTGAGTTTTAGTCCTAACTGCACATGCGGGGCCTCAGGGAAGTCCCTGACTCCCTGAAGCAGAAACTGTGGGTAACAGTTTCTAGGATCTTTTGTTGCTATTCTGCTTAAAGTCAGGTAAGCTAGAACTTGAGAAAGAGGCTTTTGTTAGCCTCCTCTAGATTAGATCACAACAGGAAGCCAGCCCGCAGGTTTCAGATACGCTAGCTTAGCTGGAAGAGGCGTTGGTCAAGAATTTTAACCTCTGTAGTAATTATTTAATTTTCCTTCTTGAAGGAAAAATGCCTTCACAATGGATAAACACACACACACACACACACACACACACACACACACACACAAAGTAATGAGTTAATTGTTCATGAAAATAAATACTCATGAGATGACTGAGAAGGCTGATTTCAAGGCTAGACACTGTCAAATTAGTAAACGTTAAAGTTTAACAATACATTAAAGTTAAGATTAAGGGCTTATCATGAAATAAACTGCATTAGCTGATTAATCTTCAATGTTACCCATGGAGTTACTATTTTTAACGATATCCAAATGAGGAAATTGAAGTAGTGGAAGTTAAGTACTTCCCCAGACTCACATGGCATGTAAGTGAAGCCCAGAATTTGTATCCAGATCTTCCAGCTATAAACTTAACATATTAGTCTCACAATGCCATAGTCAACAAGTGCAAAAATCTGTGAATGTTTTTATCACACATGGGAAGACTTGTGGAAAGAATGAAGTTCCAGAGTTGTAGTTCTTTGCTTTCTTTCATTTTTCTTTCCATTATTTTTGCAAAGGTTTCCTATGCAATTCCTCTGGCTTTGTTTCATAGATGCTGTTTCATTTTAGATAATATTCCTTCCATAATCTATTTGTGAATTATAAATATATCTATTTCCCTTCTCCTCAATACTTTCAGGTTTTACCTTTCTATCTGAATTACATTTCTTGTGCTTGTTGCCTGTGTACATGTTGCTAATGTTATGTGCAAATGTTAAGGGAAGTTTTGTATTTGAAGATAACCTTGAGGATGCTATTTTTCATCTGGTTGTTTTGTAAGTATATTCTCCACGTCACCAGAATCCCACAGTTCTGAGCAGTCCTAACATGGCATCTTGGGGCTGTAAATTGCACAGTACTGGTGGGGTTGGTATCCCTAGGAGAGTGAGTGCTGTGGTCCAGATTTCCACTGAGTGCAGTCTGTGCCTTCTGTAACTCCATATTTTTCAAGGTGGAAATACCATCGCAGTTCTTTGCTTTATGTGATGGTCCTGCCAATCCTGAGGTAGATGTATTGCCTTTCTTTGCCCATTGTCATACTTTGGTTAATGGAGAATGTTATCTTGTTTTTGATTTGTGTAGACAGAAGTTCATATACATAGTGCTTACTAAGAAAATAAATGTTTATACACATATATGCATGCAAAAATTATTTTGCTAATGCTTTCATGCATTTTCTCATTTATTCTTCATAAGAATATTTTTGTAGATGAAAAGACTGATGTTTTGAGAAGTTAAATTATTTCCCCAGGAATGCGTTTTTATTAAGTGGCAGCATGAGAATTCTGTTTCTCTCTCATGTCCCTCCTGATTTGGCTGCAATTTAAAGTTAATTAGGTAGACCAATAATTATTTGTTCATTGGTTTATTTACTTGTGATTAAAGTTTGATTATTACTCACAGAAGTCATCTATCAACCTTTACTTGACAGGTATTTCTCTGAGGCAGTACACTGACTGAATAACCTGGATCAGAGACCCTTATGATATACCTTGACTGAACAATCCATCTATCAGCAAGAAGATAAACCAATAAAAATGTCCATCAGCGTTTCAGCAGCCTGAAAACACTGTACTCTGTATTCGGCTACTTCTTTGCAGCTTTCCGAGAATTGTTTCACAGTGATTTTCCAGATACAGAACAGTGAAAAAAAAAAAGAGTATGGGTTTGTCCACACACACACGCAGATATCTCAAAATATTATGAGGCAAAAACAGTAAAGAAATTGTCTGGACATCAAACTAGATATGCAAGGGTCACACCTAAATCTTTGCAATTGGTACTTAAGGCAATAATCCCTTCCAAGAAAAAAATGGTGAAACGTCTTTTCATACTGTTATTCCTGTATATAATTTTTTCTAGGAATTATGATGTTTTTGCAAATTTGGTAGCTGCCTATCACAAAAATTTCAAGGCAAGGAAAAAAATATCAAAGGAAACAAAAATTACATCACACCCACATAAGTGTGCATTAAAGACAACCACACAAGACAATCTTTTTTACTATGTGATAGAGACAATTAGCACACATTTTTCTATGGCTAGAAATATATGTGGAGATAGAAAGCTAGATGAATGGATAGATAGAAAGATAGACAGATAACACATTTAACATATAGGAGTAAATGAATAAATATGCATAGCATTATACAATGTTAATGTAAATAAAGAGCTGACACTTAAGTGTACACTTAAGATTACTTAAATATAATATGTAGTTATTAATGTAGAACTAAAGGAATTTCTGAACTTCAGTTAAATATTTCTTCACCAAAAGGATTTTTCCATCAATGAAAGACTTCTGGTTATTCACATTTTATGCTGTTTGATAAGAATGGCTCTTACAGTCAAGGGTGCTTTGGTAACATGTCCTGGTTTACTTATAGTTTCTTTTCTTTTTTTCCATTAATGGCACATAATGGTGCACCTCATAATTAAAGGTCTATTATTTTTAATCAAGTAAAATATTAATTACTAGAGGATCTTTTTAGAGTTTAAAAAATGATTAACAAAAAACATCAAGAGATCAAAATCTTTAATTTTAGGCACCACTTAGGGACCAGCTCCCTCCTATGATAAATGGAGAAATAATTATACTTATACTTCTTTCAACCTTTTGTTACATCAAAACTAATTTTATTTATATAATTATTATGCTTTCATTATTTATAGTATGTACATTACATTATATAATACACAATTATTTAGCCTTAGCTCTCTCTTTGACAGCATGTAACATGTTTTTATCAGTCATCACATTATTATATTCAGTAATGACTATCAAATATTCATGAAACATTGAGAGGGAATGTCTTTTGAATTCATATTTGAAGGATAATTTGGATGAATATAAAACGTTTTAGATGCACTTTTCCTCACCAATTTGTAGACCATTATCCTTGGGAGACTAATGCGGGAATAGAAAATCAAATAACACGTTTCCACTTATAAGTGGGAGCTAAATGATGAGAACACATGGACACATGGAGGGGAACAACACACACTGGGGCCTATCAGAGGCTGGAGGCTGGGAGGAGGGAGAGGATCAGAAAAGAGTAACTACTGGGTACAAGGCTTAATACCTAAGTGATGAAATAATCTGTACAACAAATCCCTGTGAGACACGTTTACCTATGTAACAAACCTGCACATGTACCCCTGAACTTAAAAGTCAAAAATCTAATAGATAACTTTTTAGTTTTTCAGAATGAGAAGGTATTTTTGAAAAATCGCTATTTTTGAGGCCATACGAATATTTCCCTAAACATGTGAATTCCTTATCATTTAACCAAGACATACTGCTTTGTTGCCAGGCCTGTCTTAGAATCATCACCACCCACCTTTATCTCCTGCCATGTGATATGACTGTTGGATCTTCAGATTCAAGTCTGTCTTTATCTCAGGAAAGTTCCACTGTATGTATGAATATTTGTTTAATGCATTTTTTTAAGGCTTGAAAGTTCAGTATCATCATTGGATCACTTTCGTTTTTGCTCATAACCATCATGCTCTCTGCAATGGCTTTAGACAACTTTTAAGTTGCCTAAAACACTTTAAATTCCTAAAAGAACAAGAGAGAAACCCTTAAGGTCATTTGAAATAAAAACAGAAACATATCCAGCTAAACAAAGACGCTATTTACTATGGACTTTTATCAGAATTTATTCAAGCCAAAAGAATAAATCACATCTTCAAAGTGCTAGGAAAAAAACTAATTTAGGACTGTACATGCAGAAACAGTCTCCTTCAGTAATCAAGGTAAATTAAAAGTATATTTGAATAAACTGAAATCCAGAGAATTCATTGCCAGCAGACTTATTCTATAGACAATGTCAAAAGAAGCTTTTCTTGAAGAAAGAAAATGATACCAGTTGGAAATTTGAGTCTATTTAAAGGAATGAAGAGTGCCAAAACAGATCAACATATAGAAAAATAATAAAATATGTTTTTCTCATTTAAAAAATTTTAAGAGCCTATTACTGTTTACCTTAAATAAAAGTTCAATCGTTGCTGACTCGTGCAACTCCCACCACAAGGAAAGACCCACGCCATATGGCAGGCCACTTAGGGTTCGTAAAGTGGCAAATCCAAGACCTGGGGGTACTTGCCATTGTTCACTAGCCAGACAGCAAGAAGGGCTGCCAGCTTTGTTTGGGACCCAGAGCAGAAAGGTCTCTGCCACAAATCCTGACTTGTCCGGAGCAAAAGTGACACTTTAGCCACAAAAGCTGGTAGTTCCTATGGCATAAGAGCAGGGTTTTTCATCCTTGGCACTACTGACACTTCAAGCTGGCTAATTTATAGTCCTAGGTGGGCTGGCCTGAGCATTGTCACATGGTTAGTGACATTCTTGGCCTCCACCTATTATGTGGTGATGTTACTGTCCTCCCAAGTTGTAACAATCCAAAGTATCTTCAGACATTCCCCAATCTCCCATAAGTGGCAACTTGTCCTTGTCGAGAACCAATGCTTTAGAGGTATTGATGGTGGGAGAATATGCCATGTGGTACTCATTCAAAGTTCTAATGGGAAAGTAACAACACAGCCTCATAGGTTTCTGATGCATCAGCCATACCAGCTGCAGCAAATGGTTAAACACCTAACCTAAACCTGGTATGCTAGTTGGCCCTGGTTGAAAAGGAACCATTGAACATGGGACACCACGTGACCAAACAGGCAAAGCTGTCCATCATGAGCTGACTTCTAGTTAGCTCCCCAAGCCAACAGATTAGATGAACCCTGCCATAATCTATTGTAAGTCTGGATGTTATATCCAGGATTGAACCTAAAGTTACAAGAAAACTACATTACCAGGTTGCAAATAGTTGGAGTCCTTGTGTCTTATGAATAACAGATAAGAAAATGAGAAACTGTCATGGCAAGAGTGGTTGACCCTCATCATCGGAGGGAAATATTGAGGTAGCACAGTAAAGCAAATAGGCATTGGTTTAGGGACAGATCCACTGAAGCCTTTCTTACTTCTCTTTAACTGCTACTGATGATGAATTGGCTAATTGGCAACCATGTCGTGGTGACCAGGGGCTCAGACCTCTTAGAAATGCAGGTCTGGTCAGTCTACCAGGTAATCCTTCAAGACTAGAGAAAGTGGGGAACCCAGTCTGCTGGGTGGGAGGGATGGCTGTAAGTTTCCATCCCTGGTCATCAGCTTGAGCCATCCGGGTATGGTACAAAGTTGGAAAATGTGCCAAGGGTAACTGAGCCTTGCTTCTGATATGAGAACGTCAAACCACATTCAAAACCAATGCCAAGGCAACATAAAATTATAAGAATTTACTGCATTACTTTCATTTTTGTGGATGTGGTTCCTGGCAACAATCTGCAGTTACTCAAAATGGCACCCTTCATGTGGTTTGCAACGATAGCTTCCATTTCTCCTTCATTCTCTTCTTGCTAATGTCTGCTCACAATCTGTTTTTCACTTGCACTGTAACTTTTAAAAAGGGAAAATAATAGTAATTAGATTTAAAATTTTTAAAAGTGAAAATTATAGTAACTAAACTTTTGGAATAACTGATCGAAGCCTCTAAGGGCTTAGGGTAGTTTAACTTGAATTCCTATTCTATGTCTGGCACTTGATGACATAATTTAGGGTAAGTGAGAAAGTCATGCAGCATTCTGAACCAACATTTTCTTGTCTTTGAGGAAAGTTAATTTCCTTATCTTGCAGGTCTGCTGTGAGGATTAAGCGAACTATTGCAGAGAAATTACATTTTCTGGCCAAATAATGAGAAGTACAAACTTGTAGTTCTAATTATTATGCACCCTGAGAGGTGGCCTTATTTAGCATTAAACAGGGATTCCAGAATGGGCCTGCCTGGATTCAAATCCCATTTTTGCCACTCACTTGGTGACCAAGGAGCCTCTGTCTGTTTCCCCATATCTAATGTGGTGATCTCTATAGTCAGTTTCTCACGATGCTGACTGAGATTAAAGGAGTTAACATGTGGCGTGCTCCAAACCACACCTAGCATAAAGTAAGTAAAAGGAAGCAGGTAGAAAATCTCTTCACTATTGTAGATCAAGTTGAAATATATTTTTATTGTTAAGTTCAGTCTTCACAACTTGAATAAAACGAAATCAATGAATGCAATGGTGGCTAAAATGTAAATGTTATTTATAACATTCATATTTTATTTTAAACATAAATATAAACCAAACTGAAAAGACAACTCCCCAGTCAGGATGAAGAAGCACATCACTTCAAAGATGTTACAATACTCCTCTAAAGCACATGTCTTTTCTTGCTAAAATTCGTTTTGCTCTATGGTTTTATATCTGATTTAAGATATTAGTACAAAACCAAGGAATAAAATTATTCACTCATCCTGCAGTAGCCTTATTTTATCCAATTAATATTTCTTAGGAAAAGTTAAAAATATACTTTGTAATGGTAGAAAGCAAAGCTATTGACCATATCTTTTCTGCTTTTGTGGTATAGTTTCTTGAAAAATCTTTTTAGAGACAAGGTCTTGCTATATTGCCCAGGGTGTAGTGCTGTGGCTCTTCATGGACACAAGCATTGTGTGTTACAGACTCAGCCTCCCAAGTAGTTAGGACTACAGCGTTCTGTTGTTTCTATTTGAAATTCAGGTTAGAAATACAAGGATGGAATCATAACATTCTGAAATGATGTTTTGTTTTTTACTGTTTCTGTTCAAGTGTGAACATTGTCTCTCACTTCACACTTCATGACAATCCTAATTGATGCAATTGACTAGGCTGCATCATTTACAGAATTCACTGATTGATTTGACAGGGACGAAAGAGACAACTGTTGCTCGCCAGTGTTCCCTAAGCACAAACAAGTTAATTCCTCACACATGGAAGCAAAGGCTAAGCTGAAAGGAGCAGGAAAATTTTCAGGTTACTGAATTGTTTGATATCTTTTACAAATATAAGAAACAAAATTGTTGTCTAAAAGTTAGAAATTAAAATATTAACCAAATAAGTTATTTACACAGAATTTACAAACAGAAAAAATGACTAGTCATATTTCCTAAGATTTGTAACTATGAGAAAATATTATTGCAGTTTAACAAAAACAGCTTGTGTGAAAATAAATATCAATTTACACTCTATGACATTAATTACTCTTTGGAGAGAAGAGTAGGATTTTAATTTAATTTTTGATTTTAACTCAGTTCCTCTAGGGATAGATGGTCCTCCAGGGATAGTTCTTATAGGGATAGATTCTAAATTATTAGTAATTTAGACATCTGGTATATTTATTACCAATTACTGCAAAATAATCCGTGATGATTATGAAGAGTCCAGTGTGTGTGTTGATGCTGTATACTTACTGCCAGAGAGAGACAGGCGGTATACAACAGGATTAAAGAAGATACAGAGACAGCTGAACTCAGAAAAGGGAGAACGGGATAAACAAACCCCTGTCCTACAAGTGAATTTTACTGTAAGGATAATTTATTAAGTACAAGGAATAAACTTTACAATGGATCTCTATTTTTTTTACATCTTAAACGCCAGTACATTCATTTTTGCCCTTTGATATATTCATCACCCTAGTAACAATTCGTTTAACCACATTAAGTTCTCCAGAGACCTTTTTTTTCCCATCATAGGCAGGAGACTTAGTTCATGAAGATTGTTCACTACAGCAGTAGACAATTCAACATATAGCAACAATAATACAAGTTTCAGTAACTAACACATCTTATGAGCAAATTAATGAAACTATAAAATCTTGGCTCTAATCCTATCATTTTAGGTTGAAGTGGATCACTACAAAATCAGATTTCTAACTTTACTTGTATCTGAATAGCAATTCAAGTAAGTTGCAAGGAAAAAATAACATATTTGGATTAATAAGAGAAATCATTACAACCCAGGCAAAAGAATATTAATCTCACCTAACCTGCAGTTGTGTAAATGTTCTCCCACTGAAAGATTTAGAGGCCATTAAAAACGTAATGTACATTGAAGGGAGGTTGCAGAATTGTACCAAGGCAATACCTGCACTGCCCAGATATGTACAATTATGTTTATTTAATGCAATAAATTCAAAAGAAAAAAAGCAATTAAATATAGCTTATGACCGTTTTTCTCACTGAAGAAAAAAGAATTTGCTTGTAGGAGAAATAAAGATCTTTCTTAACATATGAGCCGAGGTAAAATAAATAGGCACTCCACCTACACCACTAAGGCAGCATGCCACCTTCACAGGGAACAGAATGTGGATGTGCCCAGTTGCTGCGTGTGGGCACTGGCCATGGGCAGAGGCAAGCCACTGGCAAGACAAGGATTAGGGGTAGACCTGCCACACACCTTTCCTCTTCAAAATTAAAGAAGAAGACCCTTGGTGGAAAGGGTAACATAGACACTATAATATCATTAGAAATTCCAAATATATATCTGACTTGGGAAATGGAGAAAAGACTCAGCGTCTGACTGATATGGTGAAAATTGAAATAATTTATAGCTGGAAAAATGCAACCTTATTGCTTTCAGGTTGATACTCTACATGGATTCAGATATGCATTCTAGAAAATTACTCATTAAAGAAAGAATAATTTATAATGGTCATGTCACTTTCAGTGGCCTAAGCAGGATTGGTTTCTACGTGATATATAGGAAAACGTATATTTCAAACAGTGAGGAAAGTGGTGTTTTAAATACACAAATGTTCCCACAGACCTCAATGTGTGATGCTCCCCTCCCTGTGTCCATGTGTTCTCATTGCTCAACACCCACCTATGCGTGAAAGCATGCAGTGTTTGATTTTCTGTTCTTGTGTCAGTTTGCTGAGAATGATGGTTTCCAGGTTCATCCATGTCCCTGTGAGGGGGAAACGAAGAGAGACAGTGAGGAGTGGGGAGTTGGGGAGGGATAACATGGGGAGAAGTACCAGATATAGGTGATGGGGAGGAAGGCAGCAAATCACACTGCCATGTGTGTACCTATGCAACAATCCTGTGTGTTCTTCACATGTACCCCAAAACCTAAAGCTCAATAAAATATATTAAAAAAAAGAAAAGAAAAGAAAGAAAGAAATACACAAAAGCTTCTCTCATAAGTAATCTTAGTTTGCTGCCCAAGTTCATTTTTCGTAGATAAATGAAAGGAAAATTCAAGGGATCACAATAATTTTAAATTGTAAAAATGTGTTTTGAATTTTAAAAATACACACAGAAAACATGACTGTGACCAGAGTAACAGAATAGACTCCCAGGGATGAAGATAGGAAGATATTTATAGGAGACATTGCTATTTGTGAGGCAGTGCTTGCTGAACCGACCATTTGTGTAATTGTCTTATAATCCAAAGTGACATCAACATACTGCCCCTTTTCTCAAAGGCCAAGGCTATGGCCTTTATGCCCAGCCTTGTATGTTTTTAAGTTGAATAACTAGATTTAAATGATCTCATCTGCCCTGGACCTTACATAATTTCAAAATAAATGGTCATATATTTATGAGATTCCCTCTATTCTGCCCCTAAAGCCTATAATTAAAAACTGTGACCTTGGGGATACTCAATAAATATTTATTAAATGAATAAAAGGAATAAAATACTTTAGTCAAATGCTGTAACCCAAACAATACAGTGAAATATTTTGACTTCCAGAAAGGTTTTTTAATAGTAATTCATCACTGAATCACATTATTAAGCACCCAGGTGTGCAAGGCAGTGGGCAGAGTGCTAAGTGGAGCATAATGAAATCAGTTTAAAATCAAGTCAATGCTATCCTAAAAAGAAAATTTCTGATTTTAAGAAACATATGCAGAAATAACTTTCATATAGTCCACTAGGCATATTCCTGAAAAAAGTAACACATGTACTGTTGGGAATATAAAAACTTGCAACCTTCACCTAGATGCTTTTAAAATGTACATACAGCAAGATGTACACCCAGGAGAAACTTGATTTTGAAATGGAATGTTCACGATGAACACAAAGTCAAACTTAGATTATCTTTGGCAACTGCTGCTTTCATTTCCTTATTTAAAGCTCAGCCCAAACGGGTGGCAAAAGCTGTTATTTAATTTTACTTCCTTGTACTTTCTGCTGCCCAACTGGCATCACCATAAGCAGCAAACACAACGCACTAATTACCTTTCTCAATAAGGAAAATTGCCAACACCAGTTGTTGAAGATATTTTCTAAAGGTGGCCACAATATTCTTCCTACAAAGTGATTTTGACACTTACTTCTTTGAGAATGGTGTTTCCCTACCTTCCTCTGCCTACCTTCCTCCCCTTGAATCTAAGTGCTCTCATAACTACAATATATAGCAGAAGTGACAGTATGTGTGACTTCTGAAGATGGTCATGAAGCTTCACACAGCTTCTTCCAGCTTTCTTGGGATGTACACACTTGAAACCAAATCACCAGTCTCAAGGAAGCCCAAGCAGCCCATAGAGCTGCCCCTATGGAAAGGCCTATGTGGAAAGGAGCTAAGTCTCCCAGCCCTCAGCCATGACTGACTTAGTTGTCCCAATTCAACACTGAATTGCCAGACATCCTGGCTGTTTCATCTTTAGTAGAGTGATTCCAGCTGACGTAGAACATAAACAAGCTGTCCCTGCTGAGACTTGGCCAATCTAAAGATTCATAAGCAAAAGTAATAATTATTTTTTAAAAAACTACTATTTTCAACCATCTGTCCTCGTTCTTGACAGTTTGTTAGGCAGCAGTATATATGTAGGCCATCAAGTTGACAGATCTCTCTCTCTCTCTCATGTGTGTGTGTGTGTGTGTGAGAGAGATATTTTTCTTTTGTTGGGGGTTAAGAGTACTGCTATTCATTATCATGTGGATAAGAGACAAGAGTTCATACAAGCATGAAAAGGAAGTGAAATGGATAAGTAATTAGAAAGTGGGAAAGCTTTTCGGAATTTCCATTAATGTCTTCAAATTCCATTTTCTTCCCCTTTTTACTGAGAGTTCATTGCTGTTTATGAAATGTATATGTCAAGAATATTAAGCTGATAAAAACTTTTAACATGATATAAAATTCAAACAGCTCATATAGAGTAAGGGTGATATGAACAGGCTTTCAGTTTTCCCTAAAAGTTTCTGTGTGAAATTCCAGGTGAATTAATTTCACCAAATCTTATTTCATTCATCTATGAAATGGACATAAAGATTAAAGTAGATGTACTCCAGAGACCTACATCCAACTTATTAAATGGAAGCCATGATTGTATTTGGGGGATCATCCACTATTCTATATTATCTGCATAATTTAATTAGCTAATGTATTAATGAAATAACTTTGAAAATGAAAACTAAATAAGAACACATGAATTTCAGAAGGGTGCAAAATGAGATATCATATAGCACTTTAATAAAAGGGTGTCTCCCATAAACTCAAATTTAATTTAACACATGGATAGACAGGAAAAGCCAGAGGACCCTGCAGTGCTGTGAAGGATGGTCTCTCTACTTCTCACCTAAGGTAGGAACCTTCCCCACAGCTTTGCTAAAATCTCAGGTAGGATTCTCAGGATACTACAATGCTATCACTACCTAACTGAGGAAACTTTATATCAAGAAACGCCTCCATTAATAAAAATCAACGAAAGCAAAGATTTATATAAGCACAGAGTTTTAGAGAAAAAATGACATTGTCTCATATGAAACAGATTCCTAATGTATTGGTTTAAAAGCATTCATGTCTTAATAGAACAATGACTTGTCATTTTTTCAAAAGAAAATATTATAGTATCACTAAGAAAATACAATAGATTAGTTTCATGTATTATGAAACAAGTGTTTCTTTCTAAACTTGGGAGTTTTACCCTCACTAAAAAAAAATACTTGGTTCATGGAGGATATAAACCACATGAATTTAATTTAAAGAAATCAGAAACCCCAATGCATTATCTCTGCATCTACATTTTTTTAGCCTACAGGGAATCTCACTTTTATTCCACTTTAGCTTGGCTTCTTAATTTCAATTGCTTTCTCATAAGAGAAATTAAATATTTCTTAAAACATTCCATCATCTTTATTATTATTTAAAGCACTGGATTCTTTCTTCTTATGCCAGGCCCTGCATAGCACCCCAAAAGCCACATAAACACCGCTACTCTGTGTAATCCTTCTCATGTGAAGGTGGCACTTCCAGGCAAAAATAGGAGTGTGTCTGCTGATTATTGGAGCTTCTTGAACCCTTTTTTGTTTAGGGAGTACTGAATATTACTAACATCATGAAATGGTTTGTATGACTCATAGGAGGGTGAGGAGGATGAAAGGGGATGTGAGTAGCGCCAAGCTTTGGAAGTATAATTGAAGAAGAGAAAGGCTGCTATTTTCATGCATTAGTTTGAAATAGCTCCATTAGGACTCAGTTAGCTGCTGACATGAATGACACCTTGCTGTTAAGGAGAGTGATCATAGATTTCCTCTCTTGGAGACGCTACACCAGAAGACTAAAAACAGAAACAAAAAAACTAATTATTTTTGCTGTTGGTAGTGTTACTATTTTCTTCTGATTTATGTAATAAATGCACATTGTAAAAACATTGGAAAATGTATATGAACAAAAAATAAAGTAAAAAGAACATGTGATCTTCCAATACAGAAATCTCTGTGGCCACACTTTCGGAGTATGTCTTCTGATGTTAAATGTGAACATAGAATGCACAAATAAAACTATCACACTTCACACTCTCTCATATTCTACTTTTTAGATATAATAATAATTTATACCTTATAGTTGCTGTCATTCTTTTTTATTTTTTGAGACAGAGTCTTGCTCTTGTTGCCCAGGCTGGAGTGCCATGGCGAAATCTCAGCTCACTGCAACCTCCGCCTCCTGGGTTCAAGCGATTCTCCTGCCTCAGCCTCCCGAGTAGCTGGGACTACAGGCACCCACCACCATGCTTAGCTAATTTTGTATTTTTAGTAGAGAAGGGGTTTCTCCATGTTGGTCAGGTTGGTCTCGAGCTCCCAACCTCAGGTGATTCTCCCGCCTCAGCCTCCCAAAGTGCTGGGATTACAGGCCTGAGCCACCACGCCTGGCCTCTAGTTGCTGTCATTCTTAAATGCACGTGTTCAACCTCACGATTCTTAATAGGTGCATAGGATTTCTTTGAATGAAAGTACATACCACATTTTCTTTTAAATTGTGTTGGTCTGCTCATCATTTTACTGACTCCTTGTGGTACTGAAGCTGATTTAAGGCACTGTAGAAATGCTTGAAAGAATTTGAATCCTCTGCTCAGAATGTCTAGGTCGAGTCCAAATCAATTCAATCAGAATGTAGTATATCCTCTGTGGCCATGTTCAACTGTTATGAAAGGACCACAGAAGATACAGAACATTTCTAATAGTCACAACCCACCGAACTAAAATTGTGCAGACTTTTACTGCCTGCCCTCCATGATCCTGGCAGACACTTGACCTCTTCCTTTCTCCTAGAATTGACCTTTTTCTCCCTCTTCATATTGCTCAGTGACCACACGCTCTTTTTCTCTATGATATAGCAGCTGCCCTCACTGTCATCTCATTATTTCACTGTGATGAGGATGTGGTTCTGGTGGTTCTCTGAGGAGACACTGCTATTATGAGTTTTTCTACATACACCAAATAGCACAGACTGAGTGACGTGATTGTCTTTCTTTGATTAAATTTATGTGAAACTGGGTTCTCAGTCTTCTCTTCCTAGAGAGTAACCGTATCTGTTAGAGCTGTGTTAATGATATGTCACTTATGTAAACAACACTCATGCTCTATATTCTTCAAAATTGTGTTCTTTTCGAGATTAAATCTCAGGATATAAACTGGAATCGCCTATGCTTACCATAGTTAGATACTGGAGTATAGGTTACAAATCAAGACCTATCCCTTAAACATGGTCAGCTGATCTGGCTCCAATTGTGTATGACCCAGGAATATTCACTTTCCAGTGGATTACCTTTGTGAGGTTAGAAATAACTGTAAGGCCAAACACACAGATATACCCATTAATGTTACAGATGTAAAGAAGTAAATTATTTGAACTCTTGAAAAATTATTGTTATGATTTTTATTTATTTATTCATTTATTTTTGAGACAGAATCTCTGTCTGTCTTGCCCAGGCTGGATACAGTGGTGTAATCTTGGCTCATGGGAGCCTCTGCCTCCCAGGTCAAGCAAATTTCCTGTCTTAGCCTCCCAAATAGCTGGGACAACGGGTATGTGCCACCATACCCAGCTAATTTTGTATTTTAAGTAGAGATAGGGTTTCACCATGTTGGCCAGGCTGGTCTCGAACTCCTGACCTCAGGTGACCCACCCACCTCAGCCTCCCAAAGGGCTGGGATTACATACAGACTGATCCACTGCACCCAGCCAAAAAATTATATTTAAGGTTATTAAGAATACCTATCAGTCTATAGGCTAGGTAAAGGATCTTGATACAGATTTATTTTGATCAAACTGCTAATTAAACTATTAATCTAGTTGCTCATAGTTATCCCTTATTTTTGGACTTTAGGTTATTTAAGATATTTTTTGCTATCATGAATAATTCATTGTTGATTCTGTTTATAAATGATACCATTTTAGTGTCTAATGCCCAGAGTTATGGTATCTGAAAAAAGGAAACACATACATCTTTTTATTGATGACATTTCACCAGTAACATCATTCAAAGCACTGGTTTGGCGAAATTGTCTTGCCGTGATGTAATGTTTTGCCAAGACAAACAAGAAAGCTAAGATTTTGCTGAAAATATGCTCCTAGATGGCAAATATTCAGAGTGAATTCTTTCACTTTTCTTACTAGCTCAATCTGAAGTTTTCATGTTATTTTGATTTGCTCAGAGTTTTTCACAACTTTCTAATTGACTTTGAATGATAGAAGACATCCATTTGGAACCATTGTAGCCTTGTTCTTCCTAAATCCCTCAAAAGGAGCAAAGCAACCATGGGCAGGTGTTCTAATGCTTTTCTTTTTTATCCCCCAGTGGAGAAAGCAAACCAATGCCAAAGCCAATGCTGCTTCCCATTCACACAAGGTAGCCAGTTTGCATACATCATCTCTTTTAAGCCCCACAAGGGTGAAGCATTTAGGTTTGTGTTGATTGAATAAACTTGAGGAGCAGGGGAAGGAATGTTTCATTAACATAGCTGAGAAGAGCAATTAGATTCAATTAATCACTTAAAGACTGCTTGCCCTTTGAAGTTACTTAATTCTTTTATTTCTCTTTATCTCATCAGTAAAGTTATTATTTCCCAGATATTTTAGTGAGTGTAAGATATCATTTATAAAGTGCCAAACACATAAAACCAACAACTTATTAAGAATACCTTACACGTTTTGTTTTTATTATTTCATTACTATCTCTAATTATTAAAGATTTTGCCTATACATGACAGGGGCTAAGAATTGAATGTTAAATTACGAATAGAATTATGCTTGACTATCTCAAGAGGCACGGGAACTATAACTATAGGGATACTTGCATGCCATATTTGGGAAAATGATCCATGGAACATTTTAGGGACTGTAAAGTTGATCCACCAGCTAAGCAAAGAGACTTTCCCTGAGAAACAGCTCAGGAGGGAAATTGTTTTCTCTTAGGGTCAGCATATAGCTGTCTTTCACTAAAGATAATTCCAAGAATTGTCACTGGGAGTAACAAGAGTCATGTCCCAGTTAATTAAGTGTATTATTTTTAGCTAAACAAACAACAAAAAACATTTAAACTCTGAAGCATTACATCAAAGTAAGGCACAAATGGTATTTATTTACTTCAGTGAAGAAGGCATAAACCCAGAAGCTCAAAACTCACTACACGTTGAACACACTAGCAAAATAAGCTGTAAACTGCAGAGACACTGGAAGGAAATTCTAAGGACAAAAGGAGTGACACCGTTTTGTTTTGTTTTGTTTTGTTTTGATTTGTTTTGTTTTGTTTTACTCTAAGTTCCAAGGTATATGTATAGAACGTGCAGGTTTGTTACACAGGTATACATGTGCTTTGGTGGTTTACTGTGCCTATCAACCATCACGTAGGTATTAAGCCCAGCATGCATTAGCTATTTGTTCTGATGCTCTTTTTCCCCTTGCCCTCCACCCCCTTAACAGGCCCTGGTGTGTGATGTTCCCCTCCTTGTGTCCATGTGTTCTCATTGTTCAGCTCCCACTTATGAGTAAGAACATGTGGTGTTTGGTTTTCTGTTCCTGTGTTAGTTTGCTGAGGATGATGGCTTCCAGCTTCATCCATGTGCCTGCAAAGGACACAATCTCATTCCTTTTTACGGCTCCATAGTATTCCATTGTGTATATGTGCCACATTTTCTTTATCCAGTCTACCATCGATGGACATTTGAGTTGCTTCCATGTCTTTGCTATTGTGAATAGGGTTGCAATAATATATGCGCATGTATCTTTATAATAGATTATTTATATTTCTTTGGGTATAAACCCAGTAATGGGATTGCTCAGTCAATGGTATTTCTGGTTTTAGATCCTTGAGGAATCACCACATTGTATTCCACAATGGTTGAACTAATTCACACTCCCACCAACAGTGTAAAGGCATCCCTATTTCTCCATAGCCTCGCCAGCATCTGTGGTTTCTCGACTTTTTAATAATTACCATTCTGATTGGCATAATATGGTATCTCACTGTGGTTCTGAGTTACATTTCTCTAATGATCAGTGACTTTGAGCTTTTTTTCATATGTTTGTTGGCCACATAAAAGCAATTGCAACAAAAGCTAAAACTGATAAATGGTACCTAATTAAACTAAAGAACTTCTGCACAGCAAAAAGAAACTATCATCCGAGCAAACAGGCAACCTAAAGAATGGGAAAAACTTTTGCAGTCTACCCGTCTGACAAATGTCTAATATCCAGAATTTACATGGAACTTAAACAAATTTGCAAGGAGAAAGCAAACAACTCAATTAAAAAGTAGGCAAAGGACATGAATGGACATTTCTCAAAAGAAGATGCCCTTTCAACAACTTGCAGAAATGTAGACTAGAGATGGAGGGTGCATCTGAGCTCATTAGAGAGATTTTATTGAGCGACACAGTGAAACCTCAATAGCTACACAGTGGAGGTAATATTTGCCTTTGAAAAAAGCAGTAACAGAAATATTGGTTGCTACTTTGGAAAATTTGAATTAAATGTGGTCCTCAAATAAAAAAAAAGCTTACTGCCTGGGTGAGAAAATAATTATCGTATCCTTCTTCAACCACAAATACGTTAACTCATTCAGTCAATGTTTATTGAGCACCTGAACGATGTCCTGATGCCGCTGCAGGAAAGAAACAAACTAAAGCCTTACCCGGAGAGAGCTCACATTCCAATGCAGGGAGACAGACAATGGCTAAATAGGCAGACTTAGATATACTGTGCAAGAGAGTTATAAGTGCTTTACTTTTAAAAAATAAAGCAGAGTAAGAGGTGGGTCAGTGTTTTAGAAAGAATTATCAGGGAAGTCCATTCTGTTAAAGTGAATTTGGGTAGAAACTTAAATGAAATAAATTACCTTCTAAGGAGATAATGGACCCAAGGAATTCTGATGATGACTCCTGAACTGAGGATACAAGGCAAATTGTGATGGTTAATTCATGTGTCCCCTTGAGTGGGCCATGGAGTGCCTATGTTAACATTGTTTTTCAGTGTATCAGTCTGTTTTCATACTGCTGATAAAGACATACCTGAGACTGGTAATTTACAAAGAAAAAAAGGTTTAATGGACTTACAGTTCCACATGCCTGGGGAGGCCTCACAATCATGGCAGAAGGTGAAAGGCATGTCTTACATGGCAGCAGCCAAGAGAAAAATGAGAACCAAGTGAAAGGGGTTTCCCCTTGTAAAGCCATCAGATCTCGTGAGACTTATTCACTACCATGAGAACAGTGTGAGAGAAACTGCCCCCATGATTCAATTATCTCCCATCAGGTTCCTCCCACAACACATGGGGATTACGGGAACTACAATTCAAGATGAGATTTGGGTGGGGACACAGCCAAATCATATCACTGAATATGTCAGTGATGCTGTTTGCATGAGGTTAGCATGCAGATTGGTGAACTCAATGAACTATATTGTCCTCCTCAATGTGGGTGGGCACCATTCAATCCTTTGAGGAACTTAATGGAAAAAAGCAGTGGAGGAAGGGGACATTCCTCCCCTTCCTGCCTGCCTGTTAAGCTGGGACATCAGTTTCCTTCTAGCCTTGGTCTGGGATTTACACTACCTGGCCCCCTTCTTCTCAGGCTTTTCTAAGATCCTCAGCTTTCAGACTGCAGATTTCTTAGCCTCCAAAATTGGGTGATTCAAAACCTGATAATAATTGATAAATAAATATATCTCCTATTGGTTCTGTTTCTCTAAAAAATCCTAACTTACATAATAACCATGTTGTGTATGAACAGTGGTACCCAAGACATTAGCTACATGAATGGTGAAGCAAAGTTCTAAAAACTAAGTAGGATATGCTCTAATTTTGTTTTACTGTTTATTTGGAACTACTTATTTGATTCCTATTTAACCTATGCCTTTAAATATAAATTAAATAAATAGTACTTCTTCTTATTTTCCACCTGGATAAAATATTTTTAATTCAAATTTTAACTCTATATTTTATTGGTGAGTTTGAATTTACCTCATTTTTAAAAACTGAGAAATCATGTTAAAATAGTTGCTGGCCCTGCAAATGTGTTTTTTATTAGTTACATACCAGAATATATGAAAGTAATTTGTTCATAGTCTATCTTTATCTGGATTTTCCTGATCATATTATATTTTTCTGATTATATTGTATTATATTATTTCATCTAGACTTTTTATATTATAATATAATCAAATTCAATTAAAGCTGAAATTTCTGAAGAGTTTCTATAATTTTCTATTTATCATTAAGTATAGTTTTTTTTTCAGTGAGACTGAAATTGTACATTATCTATATGTGAGATACACGTTTCTTAAATTTTAATCATTTTCAACAAGTAGAAATATATATTATACAGTGTTTTGACAAACTGAGATTCAAATGAAAAATTAAATAAACTACAGAATTCTACATAGCAAGCTTTTGCTCCTCTAAATCATGATGAGGATATTTCAGTAGTATAGACATACAAATTCAATAACATCACTAAAAAGCACTTCAGAAAGAAATGTAATACTACTCAAAGAATAGAATGCTCTCTGGGAATATGATTTTAATTTAAGGTACCTGATCATCTTTTTTTTTTTTCTTGATAATTCATACAGAGCCCTACTCAAACCAAAAGCTTCTATTTTATCATGATTGTAATGACTAAGTTATTTTCAGTGTTTGCTCAAATTATATCATCTTGTGCAGTGTAAATAAAATAGGCAGAAGATTGCTTTTTACTTTTGCTGATCAGGAAAAAAATATGTATCCAAAAAGCTTTATGATACATGCAACTTCATGATGATAGGAGATAAATATACACTTGTACAATTGAAATTTTACACTAAAACAAGAAAATAACTCTTCAACGTTTTATAAATATCTGACTCTCATAGGGGGAAACAAACTCAGTTCACTACTGGCTCCTTTTGCATTCTCCATGAGTTCTCCCTACTGAAAGTATGATGGTTAAGGAAGGGATCAATGAGGGACAAAGGCAGCAACAGGAAGTAACCTGCACTGGACATTTTTAATTTGACCTTCATATGTTTGATTAATATTTTATGGGACTTTAACAGCAGTCTTAATAATATATTGTTTCTTATCAGAAAAGAATGAATGGCATCCATTAGAAGAGACTTTTAAGATGAATAATTGTTTCATTTCAGTGGCAAAATTCAAATAGACAGATTTGTCAAGCAAAAATGTTTCCCAACACCCCATCTTTCAAGTAAGGATTTCTTAAATATTGATGTCCCCTTTAACAAAGAAAATTATTATTTAGACTAATTATTGTTGATGTGATATTCTTACTTAGTGTTGAAAAGGGAATATAAGGGAAATATTATATAGATTTAAATGCAAACAAAAATATACATAAATAAGTGAGGGAGTTCCTGGCTTTAGACTATTGAAAGACTTCAAGGAGCAGAATGAAATCCACTGAAATGTAACCAACATTTTATACACACACACAAGCCTGTGCATGTTTGTATGCGTGTCTTTGAATAGAGATACATATTTAAACAAGTGCATTATTTGGCAATGTTAGGGGCATTATTTAGTTCAATTCAATGAATGTTGATTGATTACCAAACATTAAATGAAGTGGATGTTTCACTATGGTTTGTCTATTTTGTTCCTATCACAAAAGAGGTTTCTACTAGTATACTTTTGCCACATTTTGATTATTGACAATGATGATGCTTTGATTGTAGAGCTAAGTTGGGATCAAATAGTATAGATAAAACTATGTAGAATTTGCTAAGAACTATGAGGCTTTTTAGACTGTATTCATTGGCACAGCTGCTCGTGAAATAAAGTTCTATGTTCAGAATATATGGAGGTCATGTAGAATCTTCTATTATAAGGATTTTATTATAATACTCATCACATTATGGTATACTTTCTAGAATTTTAATAGCTGCCCATGTCTGAAAAGTTCATGACATTTGTTGATATTTTCACTGCACTTCTCAATTTCACTCTGACAACAATTATTAAACAAAAAAATTGTAACTAACAGAAATATCATTATTTTTAATTTTACCTTTGGTCTCTCATAACCATAAAAATACTGTTTTCCATCTGTTTCACTCTAATCTTCCACAGATTTTAGAATTCACCATTTCACTCCGCTGCTTAAATCACTTTTAGAATATTTGACTTGCTGCTGACAATCTAGATAACCACTTCATCTTCATGAATTTATCTTTGCTTAAGTGCATCCAAAATTGCTTAAATAAATTCCCTTTTCACATGTAAAATTTTTAAAAATAAATTTATTACGTTTACATCATGTAACAGAGAGAAGGAGACAGAGCAGGTCATTGGTAATTTTATTTCAGCTACTCAATAAAGTTTGCCTGAAGCTAAAAGTCCTACTTTTCATTTGCAATAGAAATCCCTAAGTATACAAAAATAAATACATAAAAGCACTCTCAGTAAAAATACGATATTACTATATTATTGGACTATTGTTGTAAATGTAGTTGGTTTATTGAACCCTTGTTATATGGTATATGACTGTACATTCATTAAACATAATTCTCTTCCTCAAAATAAATAAATAAATAAATAAATAAATTTTTATGACTAGTAATAGTGTATAAACATATCTGAAAATTTAGCAAGAACAAATTTCAACAGAATACACATTTGATTAATAAATATTTAATAATATAGGTTGACCATAGTGATGCCAAAATCCTTGATCCAGACATAAAACATATAAATTCTGATTGGAAATAAAAAGAAAGAGAAAGACACACTACTATATGGTGAAGAATTCAGCTTTTCCCAAATAGAAGTTTGAGTGAGCTTTGCCCTAGCTTTGAGGAAATGATCTCTAAGCCCCTGGAATGTCTTGCCTGATAGACATGTCTTTGTTTAGGGTCTTTGGACCATGACAGAAAATCTAATACTGTAGCTCCTGGAGTGGTAGGTGTGTCAGCAGGGTATTTGGTCATTCAATCTCCAGTCAACCTCCAGAGGGGCTAGAATGGAGACTAAGGTTGAAGTCAGCCATGTGGGCAGTGGACCATGTAGCTCCAATAAAGCCACTGGACACCAAATCTTGGGCAAGCTTCCTTGTTTGCAATGTTCAGTACGTATTGTCACCCATCTTTGCCAGGACAACTTAACACTGTCCATAACTACATGGGGAGAGAATAACATGGAGCTTCGTGTTTAGGAACTTCTGGAGTCTGCCACATGTATTTCTTCCCTATGATGATTTTGATCTGTGTCCTTTCCCTGTAATAACGCATAACTATAACAGTGGTCAGTGAGTTCTGTGGATTCTTCTAGAAGATTATCAAATCCACTGGTGGTCTTGGGAATCCTCAAAGTCTGCAGCTGATGTCAGAAAAGAGGGAAGTTCTGTGGACTGAGTTCACTCAAAACTTGCATGCACTTACCAAGCATTTTAACTACAGGATATTGACTTTATAACTTATTTAAAACTAGGTTTTTAAAGTAATACTATCATGTAACTATCTTTAGTTATGTCTTAATAGTATGAGACCAACAAGAATAAACAATACAAATTCTTTATCTTAATTTATTCTTAACTAACACCCCGTTATGTTTTCAGTTTTTATAACGGCAAAAAAAGGTTTAAGTGACTGCCAGTTTCTTCAAAGATATTTTGGAAATCAGAAGACAATATAATATCTACAAGCACCAAAAAGCTAAATAGTGTCATTGACCCATAGTCTCTAGCTAGCATGAATGTTCTTAAAGATTGAAGGAAAATAAAGGTCTTTGTAAATAAAAAGAAACTAAGAAAATTTGATGCCAGCAGGTTTGCACCATAATAGTAAGCCAAAATCTGCAGCCTGAGGAAAAATGATACTGAAGGACTGTGTTAAGGAAAACTGAGTCCACAAGGGGCGTGGTTTCAAAGGCAGGAATTTTCCAGCGCCACACCTCCATCCACATCCACATCTGGAAACTTAAAGTTCTTTGTCTGACTTTCCCACTCACAGGACAGGTAGGAATTCCAGGTGTGCTTCTTTGTTCAAAAAGCCCGTGAAAGGCTCTGGGAGGAAGGGCCTCTGTTGTGGACCTAGCAGCCAATCCAGTATCAGAGTTGAAGATCAACCATTCCAGAGATAATTTTAAAAAACTCCTCTCATTGGATGAGAACACGAATGGGGTGGAAATAACCAGAAGGTTAAAAACCCGCTGCTCCTTACCTATACAGATTCCTTCCTTGGATCCCCTCCCATGGCAGTTTGGGAGCTCTCTCTCCTCTCTATTTCTGTCTCTCTGCCTGATAAATCACTTCCTGCTAAACTCTTTGGGTCCCTGATATTTATTCCAAAGGTAAGCTCGCCCCTTCCCCATTCCTGGCGTGAGAGAGGTCAAGAACCTGGGCACATTGGGGAAGACGTCGGATCAGAGAACAGGAAGCGTCTTCGGGACATCTTTGCTCCCTCCCCACCCCGTTACAGCTTTGGCAAGCCAGCCAGGAGCAAACGTAGAAGCAGTGAGTATATCAGACCCATTTCATTTGCTAAAATCTGTCCTATTTGCTTCCTTTAAATTTGCTAAGGAGAAAGCGGACAGCCAGACCTGTGTGAGATCAGGTGCAAACACCTGGTGGCCGGGCCTGAGTGCAGCCATGCACAGCCAGCGGCTGCGCCCGGGCTGTAAAAGCTGCAGTCACCTATGCAGGCCCTGCCCAGCCTTTCAATAGCGCAGTAGTTGGACTTAAAGACACACAATGCCAGGCTTTCTCCAAACCAGTTTCCTTTACAGGCTGTTCTTTGTTTCTCGGGGCCAAGTCCAGGCCAGGCGGCAGGCGCAGATTGGTGGGAAGGTGGCGGGGCACGGCCAGGCCAGGCCCAGAGTCTCCACAGGCTGCAGCTGCCCCAGGGCCCATGCCGCAGTCCTTGCCACAGAACTATGAAGAGCCATGCTGGCGAGGTAATCCAAACCAGCCAGCAGGCATCCCAAAGGCAATGGCACAGGGAGGGGTCCAACGTGCACACATGGCCCCGGCAGCTGCCATGATGAACAGTGGCACTGTGGGGGGGCACTGCTTTGGTGGTCCTGGCCCCCAGGCTGGGCATTGGCAACCCAGGGACCCATGCCCATAACACCCTCAGATTTATGCCTATGAGGACTGCCTGCAGTATAAATGCACTGGGCCTGTTCAGTTATTCTGTCTATCCCAATGGTAGATAAGGTGGTGGGGATGGACTTGTGGATTCATCACACTGGGCTGAAGTCTCCTGAAAAAAATCATAGGCCCTCCACTCCACAGCCTGAAATTCCAGGAGATGACCCTTCGTACACCTGTGAGCCATTAGGGGATCTACATTTGCTTTTCCAGTGAGATTCCCAGGAAAGCAAATACTCATAAGTCTAACTTACATCCTGGCATTAACAGGACTATCACTCTTAACTTTACTATCTGCAACTGGACTCTATGCAAATGCCTCTACAGATTAGCCTAATAGCTCTCCTCCTCTCCTTCCTAGGCCCCCCCGCATGACAATTTACACTAACTCTCAGGTGCAGAGTCTTCTCTTGCCAAGGCCAAGCCATACTCAAACCCCAATTATTCCTTTTTAGGGGGGCGGAATAAGAGGAGGACTTGGTACTTGCATTGAAAGAGTTACTACCTCTACTCAGTTTTACTATAAGCTATCTCAGGAGTTAAATAATAACATGGGAAATATTGCTAATTTTCTTTGCGAAAGCAACCTAACCCTTTAGCTGCTATAGCTCTTCAAAATAGAAGGGCCCTGGATCTGCTAACAGCAAAGAGAAAAAAGGAACCTGGCTCTTTGTAGAAAAATGCTGCTACTTTATAAACCAATCAGGTATTGTCTTAAACAAAGTTAAAGAACTCAGGGACCAAATCAAACACCGGGCTAAAAACCTTCAAAAAACAGAATCAATGGGTTTGTTTAACAACTGGGTGTCTTGGCTCTATCCTCCCTTAGGCCCTTTTATAACCATTCTATTATTGCTGGGCTTTGGACCTCTCATCTTTAACCTTCTTGTCAAATTCATTTCTTCTAGAATTAAAGTCATAAGGCCACAAATGATCCTGCAAATAGAGTCCTGGATGTCCTTGGCTCATAATTTCTATCATAGACCTCTGGCTCAACCTGCACCCCAAGAAGACTCCCCTCTGGAGGAACCCTCAACTGCAGGACCCCTTCTATGCCCTGATTAAGCAGGAAGTAGTTAAAGAGCGATCAACGCCCATGTCCCAACAGCAGCTGAACTTTCGTGGGTGTTTAGAGGCGGACTGAGGGACTGTACTAAGGAAAACCAAGTCCACAAAGGGCATGGTTTCAAAGGTAGGAATTTTCCAGCACCACGCCTCCATCCATGTCCCCATCCAGGAGCATAAAGTTCTTTGTCTGACTTTCTCGGGTGTGGGATAGGTAGAAATTCCAGGTGTGCTTCTTTGTTCAAAAAGCCATGAAAAGCTCTGGGAGGAAGGGCCTCTGTTGTGGACCTAGCAACCAATCCAGTATCAGAGTTGAAGATCAATCACTCCAGAGGAAGTTTAAAAGAACTCCTCTCATTGGACGAGAACATGAATGAGGCAGGAATAACAAGGTTAAAAACCCACTGCTCCTTACCTATAGGATTCCTCCCTTGGATTCCCTCCCATGGCAGCATGGGAGCTCTCTCTCCATCTCTCTCTTTCTGCCTAATAAATAACTTTCAGCTAAACTCTTTGGGTCCTTAATATTTATTCCAACAGTAAGCTCATCTCACTTCCCGGACCCCTTCCCCATTCCTGGGGTGAGAGAAGTCAAGAACCTGAGCACATCGGGGAAGACATCGGGAAAGACATCGGATTGGAGAACCGGAGGTGTCTTCGGACACCTCTGCTCCCTCCCCCAGTTATAATACCAGAGGGAAGCCCAGAATTTCAGGAGGGATGAAGACCACTGGACAAGGTATATATCTGTGTAAATACAATGGACTATTTATTTTTAATGTCCTTCATATATAAAGGGTTGTTTAAGAACAAATCATGACATTGTCTTATGAGGTCTAATATGTATGTCAACTATGTCATAAAAGCCAGAGAAGAGTAAAATTACTTGTAAAATCACATTGTAAAACTCCTACATTGTTTGTAAGAGAAAATTATTAATGCTAAGAAAATACTGGGCAATGTTAGAAGTCTATACTTTAATCACTAGAGCGAGAACTAAAACAATAATGCAAAGAGATATAGATACACATCACATAGGTAAATTAGAATGCTAATATATATTCAAGTTTTTAAAGGCAAGAAAGGGGAAAACAAATTAAGAGAAAGAGGAAGAACAAGGAGAAAGCAAAGAATAAAATAGTAGAATTAAATAAAATTATGTCTACAATTACATTTAATGTTAATAAACCAGAAAACAGAGATTGTTAAAACAAATGGAAAAGTAATAGCCAACTACTTAATGACTGCAGGAGATACATTTTAAATCCAAGAGATTGACAGTTTAAAATAAAATGGATAGGAAAGATGTGTTGTTAATCCTTAAGCATAAGGAGGCTGGAGTGACCACATAAATAACACAAAAGAGACTCCCAAGTTGAAAAGCATATCAGCCGAGATAAAGAAGTACATTTCATACGAAATGATAAAAGGATGAATTCATCAAAAAGACATAACAATCAGAAATGGATTTCTATTAGCAAACTACTTCAAAATACACAAAGTGAAAAATAACAGCATTAAAGAAAGAAGCTGACGTTTCCAAAGTCTCATTTGGAAAGTTTAGCACCAGTGTCCCCGTAACTGATAGAAAAGCTTGACAAAAAAAATTTCATCTAAAAAGACTGTTAATCTAAACGTTATCCACCACCTTCACCTGATTAATATTTATGGAACACTGCATCCCCTAAAAGTAGAATACATGTTCTTCTCATATTTTCATGGTGCATATGAATCAAAATATTTAACAAGGCTGAAATATTAAAAAGTGTGTTCTCACAAGAAAAACACTAAAAATATTTAGAAAATTTAAGCATTTGGAAAAATTTTGAAATTATTTCGAAATATTGGAATACTTATAATCTTTCTTAAAATTCAAAAAAACACACATATTTGGAAATTTAAATAATTGGATAATCAATTTTTCCTGAGGAGATACGAGAGAGACTAGAAAATGTTACAAAAAGAATGAAAGTGTAGCTACAACGTATTGAATATTGCTGAATTCAGCTAAAAGATATTTATTAGGAAATTAGTCACTTTAAAAGCTTACATTAGAATAGAAAGTTTGAAATAAATAACCTTAAAGTTCTTCTTAAGAAGCTCAAAAAGGAGGGCAAGTAAGCCCAAACTAAGTTTTAAAAAGGACATACTAATAATGAACTGGGATGAAAAAAATACCAAACAAGCAATAGAAATTTAAAAATAAGCAGATTATTTCAAAAGATGAAAAAATTAAAACCCTAGCTAGACTAATTGAGAGACAGAATTAAAAATATTAGATATGAAAAGGGATTATTACCATAGATCCAACAGACCTGAAAAAGATAATAATGAACAACTTTATAATAACAAATTGGACAACCTAGAGAAATGAGCAAATATTATTTAAAAACATAATTTACCACAGCAGACAGAAGATGGAACAATCAGAATAGCCTTATAAATATTTTTAATTTGATATTTTAAAAAAATATTACAAGTAAAACTCTAGGCCTATATAGTTTCAATTGTCAATCATTTAAGGAAGAAATAAGACAATTTTTACATGAAATCTGTAGAAGAGAGGAAACAAACCTTTCTGAATCATTTTATAAAGCCAATATAAATCTAATACTAGACATCCCCAAAGAAAAATAGTTAAATTATACACCAATTATAGACAATATCCAACAAATACTGCTTATGAAATAAATGTTGAAAAAAACAACACAGTATTAGCACATAAAAAAGAGCAACATTTTAAAAGTATGTTACATCATGAACTAATTGGTAATTCTAAAGAATTCAAGGTTCTCACATTTAAAAATTCACCTCCACTACAATGCATGCTGTATTCGGCACGAATTCTCTGTTTACCTGAATGACTCCGAGTATGCTGACTTCTCAATTTCAAATCATCCTAATTTCTAATGTCTACGTCACTCAACTCAGTGTCAATTTATAGTCCCTTCCTGAAATCTGTCATCATCTAAAACTACTTTGGGTTTGAAATATTTAAGACCACCAGCCAATTAATCTATATAGTTTTTCTGAATATCAGCCCATTTTTCTTCATTTTTTTTTATCTAACTTAGATTCCAAAGTCTATCATTTCAATCACTCTATTGAGAATAATTTAAATTATCATTCATCTGTCTTCATGTCATCTGGCTATATTCTCATTCTAGATAAGCCACTAATCTACTCTTTGCTTGCACCTAATAGTACTGCACAATTAAAAAAAAAAATTCACACAATTGGGATAATTGGTAAGACCTAAATTATAGTTCCTAACCTGCCAGTATCCTCAACACCACTAAACACACTTATAGGCATATATTCCTAAAATTGGCATTCTACTTCAGAGAAAACATAAATCATCAGATTGTAATTTTCTCAACTTTCCATTGGCAAATATTAAAAACTGAAGTACAGCAGCCCTGTCTTTTCTTTCTAACTCTGTATGTCAATGGAATAACATTTTGTCCATCTACTACAAAAAGCCAGCTCTGCCATCTGTCTTCTGTTTTCCCATATCTTGCCTTCACATTATCTAAACCTTCCTTAGTCTCTCATGTTAAAACAAATTTTTTTTTCTATGAATCCCACATACTTCTCTAGGTATTTCTTTTATTTTCAACTTTTTGCAAGAGTCCTGTATATTAGCTGCTGTTTTCACTTTGTCACCACACACTTATTGATCAGGAATCTTCACTGTGTCTCCTCTCCCTTGCCATTATGCTAGAGAGCTTTACCCAGGCATAAACATGAACGTCATGTCAATGAAACTAATGGACACTATTGGGGCCTCATTATTACCCATTGTCCACTCATTTGCCAGAAGTGACCACTTCCCTTGCATGGAGGTTGATCACATTTTCTGTTTCTTCTGCTAGTCTTTATAGAATGAAATTTCTCACTTTTCTTCTGATTTTTTAGCCATTGCTTTTCTCTCATTTGACAATAAAACTTGGGGTTCATCAGGAATTAACCATAGGCTACTTTATCTCTCTCTCTACATTCTCTTCCTGTGACTTCATATAAATCCTCATGTCTCCGATTTTTTCCCTCAAATATAGCATGCTTATTTAGGTCTTCCTCTTAAACTTCTCATAAGTCCACCCACCTACCCTGAATTTTCACATGGATACCTCAAAATGAAGCATCACAAATTAACCTCATATTCTTTTCCCACTGTCATAGATTTTTGTTCTATTTCTGAAAAAGATATACTATGTTTCTAAAAAAGAAAAACAAATAGTATAAATAAAACTCATAAAAATGGCAAACTATTATAGAGAATAAAAACAGGAGTAGTCTTTGAGATGTAGGCAAATTTGTAAGACATGTTAATTAGAGAGAGAGTAAGCAAGTAAGCTTATGAGACATAGGATGAATTTATAAAATACAGTAGGTATGAATAGCAACTTAGTAATCTCTAAGACAGGTTAAAAGTACCTAAGATAAATGAAATATGTGATTGAAAAAACATTGGTGGGACAAATGCAAGTGTTACTTATAGACAGAAAGGATGAAAAGGCCCAATTGTGAGTTCTGTATCATGCCAACTCCAGAGAAACAGGCTATGTCATCCCCAAACTGCCCACTGTTTGATGGCATGATGGTCCTAGTTTGGCCCCAAGCTCTGCCAAGAAACTCATATGAAACTTAGAGCTATTCATCAAGCTTATTGGTAAGTAACAGCCATGGTCAACATAATTGATCAAAATAGCATTGGTTGGTTCCAGGCACAATTTGACTGCTGAATTCCCTAGTTTAACCTCAGTTTTCTCCTTATAATTATTCCACCAGTGATTGGTCCATCTCTGAGACATAGGACCTATGAACATTGCAAAACACAGGATTTCCATAGCATAGTGCTTCTTTCCTCTTGTACCCTATCACAAAGTTGTTAACTCACCACATCTTTTTCTCCTTGTTTGGCTTTGTGTGTTATGAATGAATTAAACAAGGCATGTGACATTAGTACCGTAATCTAAATGGTCCATGAACATTCATATTTCATAATGTCTAAAATAGATTGCTTAATTCTAAACTTGGAAGGTTACTGAGATAATTTTTCATAAAACATCCCCCACCACAAATATCTTCTCTTGTATTTTCTCCCTCTCTAAATGACACTAACATTTATTTTAAACATTTCTTCTTCTAAACTTATTTCCAACAGTTGATGTTATAGTTAAGATCAGGAATGGGTCTTAGCTTAGTACTCCTCAACTCCTTGCTAGCATTCTTGACTAGTCAGGTTATCCGTTAATTCTCATAGCCCTTAGTTTGCATAGGAAATAAGAATAAATAAAGGGTTCCTCTTCAAAGCTTTCCTCTTGGTTCATTATAAATAAATAACAGTTTCTTCAAAGGTTAATTACTTTAAAGCTTTTGCTAATAATCTTAAAGTAGCTGTTAGTCATAATAAAGAAATAAGTGCATCTCATGTTCTGAGTTCTTACACTTTAACCTAGATATTTGCTCTGTCATGCCTGGACAAGCCTAGGCAAGTCTTGGATCATAGCTTATTACCCTTCCTTATTTGGAAATGTTATCACTTGTCTAAGGACTCCAAGTTTTTAGCCAATCCGGTCAAGCATAGAATGTGAGGTCCCATTCCAGCCAATGGAAACTAGACACAGCAGTAGGGTGATTGCCTTGGGTTATGAAAGTTATAAACGTTCCTGTCTCCTTGTTCAGGTGTGCTCTCATGGCAAGACTGCCTGAGTTGCACCCTTCCTGCAGGAAGTAAAACTAGCTTTGCTAAATCCATTGTCTCGGTGTGGATTTTTCCCAATGTTATAAACCCACTTCCAACAGGTTATCAGGAGTTATTTGCAAAATGTCTGTCTACCAAAAAACAATCTAATTTCTCTGAGGCAGAAATGTCTGCTTTCTACAACACAGTATTTCCAGCACCCATCAGAGCATTTCACATTAAAATATGCTGTCTGCCTTCTTTTTTCCTAAATAAGTGCCTACCAGATTTTCTTTCACACAGTAGGAATTTAGATGGATTGCAAAGCTGATTGGGTAGGAAATAATTTATAAAAGGAAACTAGAGTACAGTGGCATTTTTCCTTGAGAGAAAAGCATTGGCACTGTGATAGGACACAGTGATAACAGTAAAGAGGTTGAAGTACAGCTTATCTTTTGTTGAAAAAGAAGTTATCTCATGCTGTGAAAACTTGACATGCAAATGAATGTACTAAATCCATTGGAAGTTCAATTGCAATGTATTTGAATGTTAATGAAGACTGCTGAGGGATTCTTTTTAATCTCTTCCTTTTTTCCCTTTACTGTTAAAAGAAGCTCTGAAATTATCTAACAATTGATAATTCTTTACTTTATTTCTCTCATAATATGATTGATAAATTATTCAAGTAATTTATGTTTGTCTTTTGAATTATGAAATAGAAAAATCAGCCCTGCAAGGAAGTTTTGCTGGGACTACCATGTAGCCTTACGTTTGGAATTTTTTTAAAAAATGTGTTTGCCTACATCTCCCTAAAGAGAGATATGCTTATACGTTGTAAACTTTGTGCTGAAATAGTATTCAACATAAAATTGATGTTAGATATTTTCTAGCTTAATATAGGAAACTGATCATTTAAAAAATAGTAGTAACTAACCTAATAGAAGCTTTCCTGTTGCTAAAATTGTGGCATTATTTCAGAAATATATGTTTTTGTTCACATACGTATTTAATTTTGAATTAAAATTATACCACAGACAAGATGTGTTAATTTATTATGACATGTGTTTCTTTGCAAATTCCTCATCTCACTTTAATGCTGTAAGATTTCAGGTTTTTCCTCATGTTTTCCCCAGAGGCTTTTATGACTCATTTTGTCCCTCAAATTATGTTTGAAAAACGTAATTCATTGGTCAGTACCTTTTTTCTTTCTATGAACTTGCTGCATTATTCACTTACTCAACAAATAAATGATTGATTGATTCATTGATTAAAAATGTTATTTTCCTCTGCTCCCCCCCTTTTCTGAAAATCAAATCTATTCCAAAATCTTCAGCTAGAGTAACTCAACACTACCTAGTTACACTGAAGCAGGAACGGCTGCAAGAAACAAACCTCTACAAACTGGGAAGGGAAAGGTGATTTATTCGGCCTGGAGCAAGGCAGCATAGCTGCCTAATATCCAAGCTCCAGCTCACAGAGAAAGTCTCTGACCTTTTAAAGGCTTACAACTCTAGAAATTACATGCGAAAGAGTCTTGGGCTTAGGAGTAGACATGGGGTATAGTGACTTAGATGGGGGTTTGAGCGTGTTAGTAAAAACAATGCCTTCCAGAGAGATTCCTCCACAACATGCCTGCAATCTATAGGAGGGTGATTAAGGTGGTGCCCCATCTGCCAGCCTTTACTTCTCCTATTGAAATGCAGTGTGGAAGTCAAGGAGGGGATAGTCTTAGACCCTTAAGGGTGATTAAGGGTCTCTTTCTTCAACACTTGCATATTTTCATATGATTGCTGCAAGTTTAAGTCATATATAACAACAACAACAAAAAGTCCAAGGCAACCGAAATTGATCTCATTCTAAGCCTCCTCAACACCACTGTCAGAATAATATTGCTGATTCACAGTTCTGATTATTCTATTACTCTGCTCAGAAATCTTATGTTGCTCATCATTTATTTACATTAAACAAAGTTTCTTACTTTCAAGGAACCTCACAAGTCATTACTAAAAAATTCTTACTTGCCATTATTTCTGCTTTTCACTACAAGAACATCTACAAGAACTCTGCCTTCTAGCCAGAAAGTCCATGCACCATTTTCCCAGGAACGTCTAACAGTTTCCCACAGACCTGTGGCTTGACTCAGCCCATCTGTTTGAAATGACTTTTTAATGCATCTAAATTTTTGATATTTCATCTATACTTTAGCATCAGATTCAATCTATTCTCCTTCCTGGGTCTAAAACACACTGGAAAGGAGACAGAAATTTCTGTAAAAGCCTACAAACCTCTCATGCTTCATTTATGTTTCTGTCTACATATTTTCTTGATTATAGTTAGTTGTTACTGCTCTAATGTCCCTTGCTAGATATAAAGTCCTGGGACTAGGGACTTTATTTTATTCATGTATGAATTTCTCACAGAACCTAAAGTAGCAGAACATCTTGCAAACACTCAAATATTTATTTGTTGAATAAATAAATAATGCAGCACATACATAAAAAGTAAATGAAACAACACTGACATCAAGAATTTCAGAAATACATTAACTGTCAAATAATTTACTATCCCTACAGTCACACAATATAGAAAACATTAGTTAGCTATAGTTTCTTGAAGTTTAAGACCACTATTTTGTAAAATCTATTTCTAGTTCATATCATTTAAAAACAATAATTTATTTGAATATGAAATTCACATACATAATTTTAAAAACATCTAAAAGATACAAAATAAAGTAAAAACTGTTTTCTAAGACTTATCCTCCAGTCTCTCATACCCTTTCAAAGAGGCAACCCATTTTACCAATTCTATGTATTAGGTTGCTGCAAAAGTTATTGCAGTTTTTGCAATTAAAAGTATTTTTTCTAGATACAATCTACATATATACAAATTTAATTCTGTGTATTATTTTGCCATTTTACAGATGTCAGCATACTCATACATACTATTCTGCAAAAAATTTTTCACTGAAAGATCATCTTGGAGATTGTTTTAAATTTACATACTATCCTTATTGTTTATAATGTTTATAAAACTATCCTTATTGTTTATAATGCTCCTATAAGCATCTAGTCATATGTTTATAATCTATCCACATATGACTAGATACTTATTAATGGGTATGGAGGACTTTTTTCCATGCTACTGTTGTTTGTTTATTTATTTATTTATTTATTTATTTAAGACAGAGTCTCATTCTGTCAACCAGGCTGGAGTGCAGTGGCATGATCTTGGCTCTCTGCAACCTCTGTCTCCCAGGCTGGAGCAATTCTCCTGCCTCAGCCTCCCGAGTAGCTAGGATTACAGGTGTGCGCTACCATGCCCAGCTAATTTTTGTATTTTTGGTAGAGACATAGTTTCACCATGTTGGCCAGGCTGGTCTTGAACTCCTCACCTCAGAAGATCCACCCACCTTGGCCTCCCAGGGTACTGGAATTACAGGCATGAGCCACTGCACCCGGCCCATGCTACTGTTACAAAAAACTTACCACAGTGAATGATTTTGTACATATATCTTTGCACATATCTATACTACAACTGGAAGACACATTACATAAGCAGGCATTATTGGTTCAAATTGTTTATTAGTATTTCTTTCTATAAATATCATTGAATTTATCTGCATAGATGTTTTATTAGATTTTTATTGCTGCATACCAAAAAATCACAAACTTAGGACTTTAAAACTATACACATTTATTTTCTCACTGCTTCTATGCAACAGCAGTCCAGACCTGACTTAGCCTTACAAGACTGCAGTTGAGTTGTCAGCTGAGGCTAGAATCTCATCTGAACACCCAATTGAGAAAGGATCCTCTTCCAAGATCATCAGGTTTGTGGGCAGAATTCTTGCACCTAAGGACTGTGAACCTTGCATGTAAGGACTGTGAGACTAATTTTCTTGCAGAGTTGGTTGAAAGTCACCCTCAACTCCTGGGGGTCATCCTCAGCTCTTTATATTGTGAACCATGCCACCCCACATACACATGACAACCTGTGTCATGTAAACAAGCAAGCATAAGAATCTCAGCACATAAATGCTATCTCACTGTAGTTTTTTTTAAATTTTCTCACAGTATGCAAATTTTAGCATTTTTTCACATATTTAAATGAAGTAAATCTTTTCATTTAATATTGGTATACTGTTTGTGGATGTCTACTTTACCACACGTTAATTGATTTCCCTTGCATTCTTTTCGTATTAACATGTAGGAATTATCTACATGGTTTTGAAAAGCTATTTGTCTCCAATAATGTTGCAAATATTCATTATTTGGTCAATTGGTTTGGGGATTTTTAAGAATTTCTTCTGGTTGCAGATTTTTTTTTTCCTTTTCATTTTAATATAGTGGAGAATATTAGCTAGTTTGAGTTCTATTTCCTCATTTAAAACTAAATTCCAGGTGGATAAAGTTTTAAATTTTAAGATTCTTTCTTAAAACTAAGGGGAAAAATAGCACCACAAGGGGAAATCTCTCATTTGTACTCTACTGGGTGAATGCCTACCCAAGACCATTTTCAAGAGACCTGTGCTCAATAAGGTAGGGAACTGTGCTGAAGTGGCATGCCTGTGATCAACTTCTGGCTTGTGGAGAGGCCTTCATAGAGGCTCTCCAAAGAGAGAACCAAGACTGTATCCCCAGACAGGACAGTACTAACTCAGCTGCACTCTCTCACCACAAGTGGGAAGCCACTCCATGCCCACTCACTGTAGCTGAGAGTATGAAGTTTGCATTCACAAGTCATATCCTCAGTAATGCTTTCCCTGACCACACTCTAAAACTTTAACAACATTCACAACACTTTAAATCCCTCTGTCTTAATTTTTCTCCTTTGATCTTTTCACAATCTGATATGTATTTCATTTATCTTTGTTGAAATTGTCTGTTTTCCCAGTAAAATGTAAGCACCGTGATGACAGGGACGCGGTCAGCTTGGGTCCTCACTGATTCTCCAGTGAAGTACAATGCATGGCACACAGAGCAGGGTGTGCCCAGATACATGCTCTTTAATGAACAGTGCATGGGCATGTGTTTTTAAAAGAAATGCAGAATGCAAACATCTGATTACAAAGTGAAATTGCAGGAAGGTAACTGAGTCCAGTGGCTCACCCTGTAAATCCCAGCCCATTGGGAGCCTGAGGCACATGGATGGCTTGAGCCTAGGAGGTTGAGACCAGCCTGAGCAACACGATGAAACCCTGTCTCTACGAACAATACAAAAATCGGCCAGGTGTGGTGGCTTGCACCTGTAGTCTCAGCTGCTTGGGATGCTGAGATGAGAAGATTACTAGAGCTCATTAGGTTGAGGCTGCAGTGAGCTGTGATCTCACCACTGTACTCCAGCCTGGGTGACAGAGTAAGATCCTGTCTCAAAAAACCAAAACAAACAAAAAACCCATGGAATTAATAAAAATATAAAGTGATAATAAATCAAGAGCTTGATATTATGATAAAACAATAGACTGTGAGCGAAATAAAGTTATTTCCTAAGGAAAATTAGCTAATTCACATTAATATTCTGTAAAATAAATTGGAAACAGCAAAGAACAGAAGAGATAAATTTGAAAGGAACTTGAACTGACATAATATAAAAATTCCTTTGAATTCATTTGACAGGTCTCCAAGGGGCTGTTAAGAGCCAGGGGGTAATTTCTGCCTGGAACTGACAGACATTTAGAACTTGATAGATTCCACTAGTGAACATAATTGCTTCATGAGAAAAAAATATGTGTTCTACATGCATTTAGTCATTTTCTCCTTTTCATACAATATTATTGTCCTAAATAAACCTTCTTGAAAATAATCAAGATGGCCCATTTATAGAAATATGAGGGAAATGTTTTCTTTAAATAGTCAACATAATCTCTATTTAAATATGTATTTATTTGAATTGGATTCTTCAATTTCAGCTTGTAGAAATCAGAAGCTTTATTACAGAATTTTCAAAATCCTCCTATGTTTACATTTCTTTTGCTAATAACTAGACAATTTCAGAATTATTTAAATGTAATATTACTATTTCATTATTTTTTGACATAGGCCCAAACATTGAGAAAATTAAATGTAAATTAAAAGCAGTAAATTAAAAATAAAAATATTATCAAATATAATTTTAAAGTGCAAAATAAATAAATAAATGAAACTCCAACAAATCACAGCATTACAAGTTCATGAGTAACCAGAGCATAATGTCCTTGAACATGGTATTGAACTGAAAACCCACTGGCCAGTGAGCCAAGTCTTGGTCTACCAATTCCATGCCACTACTTCACCCCCACCTTTCCTTAGGGCCCACTGATGGGAGCAGAAAAGTTTGAACATGCCAAGCTTTCTTTTTTTATTTTTTATTTTAAGGAGTGAGGAAAAAGCAATGAAGTTGTGTATTATTTTTCTACTTCAAGAAAAGCAATATACAGTAGTCTGAATGTTCACCAGAAAAGGTCTAGGACTAAGGGTTCTCATGATTTTTAAATATATACTGCCTTTCATTTGCCAAAACCTGTTTAACAACTGACCTCAATTAAACTAGTAATCTTGAAGGTTTATTAACAAGTCTACTAGAACAGAGCCCAGGGGGGTTTGTCTTATTTTGTTACCACAGTATCCTCAACACTTAGACAAACAGTCCATATTTCTCAAGCATTGTCCATTTGATGCATGTATGTAGGACTTTTATTTTTATTCTTCCAACAAGTAGAAGAAAGTTCTGATAAAACTATTGATGGCTATTTCTGGTGAGAGGGTGAAAGAAAAATGTAATTTTATTTAGGAAACAGATGGGGATTTTCACATCACCTTTTTCATCTTGTGAAATGTTTTTTTTTAATAACAATTTAAGTTTGACTTTGAATTTCACTCTATTTGATGAGAAAAAAATAATCCTTTCAGTTTCAAGAAAATACAGTAAATTTTTTTCCAAATTTATTTCACAATTAAAATTTTTCAATTGAAAATTAAAACTCAATCAATTCCATTACATCCCACATCTTCATCTTCCTCTCCTGAGATCCTGTTCACATTTATCTGCCTGTTGACTGCAATCACTGAACCCTGGACACTGCAATTCTGACTTTTTCTTTCATTCATCCCCTGGACGCATTAAGTCATTGCTGCCATGTTGCTCACGTGATCATAGCAGCTCTATTCTCTATGCTTTATTCACATAGTTTCCGGAAAGAGTCCATAAATGCTCTGGACTATACCTTTGGAAGATAGGCCCAAGACCCACCACTCTATAATTCTGCCAAATTATCTGGGATTTCTTCCCTCGCTACACCCCATCAAAGCTCTGTCTTGAAGAGCGTGAGTCACTTTTCAGAAACATTTATCTATAGTTAAATCTGTCACTGTTTATTCTAGTTCTCCATTAGCCATGTAATTTTTTCTCATTTGGTACTACAAAACAAAGTCCTTCATTGTTACATTGTACTTCTAAAGCCAACGGTCGAGATACTCATATCCAAAGCCTAAGGCACAGAGTCTAAGGGGGCACTTGAAATGATCCACATTTGAACTTCTATTTCTATTTATCTTCTTTTTCATTGTATGGTATAAAATTTCTAATGTATATAACAGATTACTATGAAAATATACATACAACTTATAAACATGCATATCTACATTAGTGTTGGTGCCCCAAGCATTACTAAAATTGAGCAGCCCAAAATATCTTCTGCAGTTTGGCACACACTTATGTATCAAGACCTGCAGAGAAACACAAAGGCTAGTTTTCTAAAAATCAAGAATTCTCCCTAGAAAGGGAAAGCTTTTTTCTTTAAGGCCATTGTCTTCCCTGTGAATTTCAATAGTCTATTTTGCAAACTCGAAGACTACAGTTTCTTTTTTGTTGTTGTTTTTTCTGTTTTACCAAATCTGGAATAACAGCCTCTGCATAGACTATTTTTATCATTTGAACTTAGAAAATAATTATTTCAGAAGTTTTGTCTATAATGCACTTTGTAATTTATTTTTGGGTGGGGTTAATTTTCTCCTACTTATAATTTTGGAGAATTTTAGTCATATTGAGAAGTTAAAAGAATGGTATGGACCAGATGTGGTGGCCCACGCCTGTAATCTCAGCACTTTGAGAGTCTGAGGCAGACTGATTACCTGAGCTCAGGAGTTAGAGACCAGCCTATTAAATATAGTGAACCCCAAGTTTTTTCTTCAGAGAATCAGTATGTCAGTATGTTCAGCTCTCTTATTCTTTAATTCTCTATTTTAAAGTTTAACTTTGTTGCAGTTCCAGTAAACAACCTTCTCCACCAGTTCACATCTGTTCCCCTGGCTCCTGGCTCCATCCTGACTCATCCTGGTCACCTGCTTCAGTCACCTGCTCCAGTCACCTTCTGTGACCTCAGTCACCCATGGCCACCTGCTCTGACCTGCCTGTAACCATCCTTCCTACCAAACCACCCACCCTGCCACTCCAGCTGGGACCCCTGCTCTCTTTAAAACAGCCCATTGGGATTAGTCTAGCTTGTCAGTCTAACCCTAGCCAATACGGGAACAGCAGAACAGTAGGGGTGACCCATCAGGCATATGTACCCCTTCCCCTCCTTGTCCAGGTGTGTGCTCGCCATTGTTCCATCTGTGAGCTGCAACCTTCTAAAGCAGTAAATTGCCTTGCTGAGGAAATTTATATTAGAGCGCTACTTCTTTTGCTGTATCGAAAATGCTACTTACAACAAGCTTGACCAACATGTCAAAACCCATTCTCTACAAAAAATACAAAAATTGGGTGGATGTGCTGGTCTTACCTGTAGTCACAGCTACTCAGGAGACTGAGGCAGGAAAATCACTTGAGCCTGGGATGCCGAGGTTGCAGTGATCCAAGATCACACCACTGCACTCCATCTCAGGAGACAGAGCAAGACTTTGTCTCAAAAAATAAAAATTAAAAAAAAGAATGGTACACTAAGCATCACTTATTTACGTCTACCTAGGTAAACATGAACAATTTATATTGCCACATTTGTGCATTTCTTTGCTCACTCTCCTCTTATTGCTCTCTCTCAACCACAATTCTGAAATTTTAAGGCTCTATTGCAGACATCATGCCACTTTATCATTTGATATCTCAATGTGCATTCAAAAACAAAGACATTGTGTTCTGCAACCAAAATACCATGATCATGTACAACAAAAGTACATTGAGATAATATTATCCAATGTACAGTTTATACCCAAACTTCCCTAATTTTCACACTAACGTCCTTAATAACTGCCTTGCCTCACCCTAGAATTTGATTATTACCTACTGTAAGCATTTTGCATTTAGTTGTCACTTGCTCAGTTCTATAATAAACACAAATATTTATCAACATTGCTACTTTCATCACAGTACCAATAACAAGCTAACTAAAATAAAAACAACATTACTTTGTATTTGTTTCTGTACTTATAAATTATCCCACTGATAGTGTACAGTCAGGATACTGTATCCAAAATTTTCTTGGATGATGTTTTACCTCTCATGATGGTTAATTTTATATGTCAACTGACTGGGATAAGGGAAGCCCAGGCAGCTGGCAAAACATTATTTCTGGGTGTGTCCGTGAGGGTGTTTCTTGAAGAAATTATCATTTGAGTCAGGAGACAGAGTAAAGAAGATAGAAAGCCCACACCAATATTGGTGGACACCGTCCTTTCCAACGAGGTCCTGAATAGAACAACAAGGTAGAGAATGAATGAATTTTCTCTCTTAGCTTGAGCTGAGACACCCATCTTCTTCTGGCTTTTGGCAGCTGAGTGCCTGATAACCAAGCCTTCAACCTCAGACTGGGACTTCTCAACTTCCCTGTTTCCAGACTGTTGAGCTTGGCCTGAAACTACACCACTGGCTTTCCTGGGCCTTCAGCTTGCAGATGGCAGATCACAGACTTGTCAGCCTCTGTAGTCATGCGAACCAATCTTTCACACTTTTTCTATATATCTATGTAGCCTGTATTGGTCCTTTTTCTCTGGAGGACCTTGACTAATATACCTTCTTTGTCATAATCAATTCATCAACTTGACGTAGAGCTAAGTGGTGGCCAAGAAAACCTAAATATTCCCCTCAGCTTGAGTAAACTTTAGGCAGGTTTCTTCCTGCCTCTCAGTTCTGATTTCCCTTTTCTTAAAGCATCTACTTTAGAAAAATTCTCATTGTAAATCCTATCTCTGAACTTTTGAAATGCAAATCTTTTTAAAAGCCTCTTTCCACTTTTGCCACTCAAGAATAGACCTAGGAGCCATGCTTTCGAAATGTAATCATCAAGGATGATGGAACCCCTCTCTCTCTCTGTGGGAGGGTAGGAGCCTAGTTGCAGTGGGGCACCTTGCTCTAAGTTGTAAAGCTACCTCCTACCATGAAAATGAAAAGTTTACTTTGCTTTCGGTTAAGGCCAACTGGCGAACAAAATTGGTTTAAGGTTCCCCCCAACCCCAGATCTTGAAAACATTCCAGCTCTTGCTGGTATCCAGAGTTGATCTGTGCTCACTACCCTATTGCTGGCAATAATATCAGAATAAAATCAACCTCTATCTGCTCATCTTGTCCAGTGTGACTTTCTTCTTTAACAGTGGTAAGATTCCTTCTTCTCTGTGTATTCAATTTTATTTTTTGAAGATTTAGAAAATGAATACACTTCAAAAGTCAAAACTATTAGGCTCCGAGGAGTTCCCTTCTTTTCCCTACCCCATGTATCACATCTTTTGCACATCACTGTTTCTGGCTTATTCTTCCTATGGTTTTTTGTGGGGAGAGAGGAATGCAAATAACCATGTAGGACAGGAAGTACACTCTATCTACGATGTTAACACTGACAATGTATCTAGGAACTGACTCTATACTACATAGATCTCTTTTCTTTTTAAGAGACCCATAGTATTACATTACATGTACATACCTTGGTTAATTCAAACTACAGTGCATTTATGTCGTTTCTAATATTTTGCAGCTAACAATAATGTCACAATGAATAATCATTTGCATATGTTTCTTCTCACCTTGTACCTTTGGTGTTAATTCTTAGAAATGAAGTTGTTTTGGGAGGCTGAGGTCGGTGGATCACGAGATCAAGAGTTCAAGACCAGCCTGGCCAAGATGGTGAAACTCCATCTCTACTAAAAATACAAAAATTAGCCAGGCACGGTGGTGGATGCCTGTAATCCCAGCTATTTGGGAGGCTGAGGTAGAGAATTGCTTGAACCCGGGAGGCGAAGTTTGCAGTTAGCCAATGTGGCACCACTGTAGTCCAGCCTGGGCAACAGAGTAAGACTCCATCTAAAGAAAATAAATAAATAAATAAATAAATAAATAAATGAAGTTGCTACTTCCAGGGCAAATTGGCAATGTACATTGATTAGATATCACACAATTTCTCTTCATAAGGCAAATCATCTGGCACTAACACCAGCAGTGAATGAGAAGGTAGGTATCTGCACAGCAATGCCAGCAGAATTATGTTATCCAGCTCTTACAATTTTTGTCAACGTACAAAAGGAGTAAAGCTATTTTAAAGTTTCAACTTGAATTTTAATTATTACAACTGAAGGTGACCATATTTTTTTATGTTCAAAAGTCATTTGTATATACTTTTGTCTGTTCATATCTTTGGTCAGATTTGTTCTTCATTCTTGCCATCTTTTCCAGTTTTTACATGATATTTAAAAAAATATATTAGGGGTATTAGCATTTTATCAACAGGTTAATATTTTATTTAAGGTCTTTTTAGCATCTAAAAGGAGAATGCCTTTTCTTCTTTGATTTAATCATATAGAGAACTTTATCAGTGATTTTCATAATGAACATGCTTACCTTTCTGAAATAAGTCTATTTATCTACAATGTACTCTGTCTTTTTTTCTTTATTTGCTATTTTATTTAGAATTTTTGGTTTGTTATTCATATTTGTGATTAGTCTATAATTTTCTTGAAAAATTTTTTCCACTTCAAAAATTTTTGAAGTTCAAAAATTTCAAAATTTTTTGAACTTCCACTGGAAGTTCACTAAAAGTGAACTCACTTTTAGTTCATTACATGTTAATAGGAAATTATCTATTTATTCTATTTACCTCCAGAGAGGTGTTTAAAATAAATTTTTAATTTAAAAAATTTTATTAAAATAGTTGTTTCTTTATTATCATTTTCTCACTTTATTTTTGCTTTCTTTTTTCTTATTGGGTAGGTTAGTCAGTGGTTTCAATTTTGCTAATCATATAAAACACAAATTTTATTTAGTGAGTGAATTGTTCTTGATCCCTGTCTAATTAATATTATAATTTTATATTTGTTTCCTGATATTCTGCTTACTTTCACTTTTTTTCTAGCTTTTCAAGTTAGAAATTCATTTAAACTAATTTAACTCTCTAGTTTTTATTTAAATACATGCTTCTGACTATGAGTTTTTCTTTTTTCATAGTTTGAAATAAATCCTAAAATTTAGATGTGTAGTGTTTTTGACATTTTAATGATTTTAATTTTCATGTCCATATTCTACAAAAATTTTAAAATTTTCAGATGGAAGAACTTTTTTTTGTTATTAACTTATAACTTAATTGTGTTCTTAGAGCTTTATTTTATTCTACTATTTTTTTTCCATGTAAACTATTACTTGATGAATTTTAAGTAGTTATTTTGTGCTTGATAATACATTCTTTATTGGATAATATAAAATATAAATATACCCAAAAGATATATAAGCTAAATTTTTGTGTTAGTCTGTTTTTACACTGCTATAAAGAAATACCAGAGGCTGGATAATTTATAAAGAGGTTTAATGGACTCACAGTTCCACATGGCTGTTAAGACATCAGGAAATTTACAATCATGTCAAAAGGAGAAGAGGCAGCAAGAACCTTCTTCACATGGTGACAGGAGAGAGAAGAGTGTGTTAAGGAGGAACTGTCAAACTCATAAAACCATCAGATCTTGTGAGACCTCATTCATTTTCATGAGAACAGAATGGAGGAAACCACCCCCATGATCCAATCATCTCCTACCTGGATCCTCTCTACACACACAGGGATTATGGGAATTAGAATTTAAGATGAGATTTGTGTGTTGACACAGAGCCAAACCACATCAATTTTACAATATATTCTATATTATATATAACACGGAAAGCAATTATTATGTTGCTTACATTATACCCTTATTTGTTTATTTTGAATATAGAAGCCATGTTAATATTTTTTATAATTTCTGGAACCACAACTGTATAAAGTTGGCTTCTGTGCTACTTTTGCACAGATATCAATCATTTTATAGCTTCATTTTGATTATAGTATTCAGCATAACACTACCCTTCTTTATCATATTTAATGCTTTGTTGTCCAAATACTAAATTTTTTCCTGACATGAGGATTATAATTTTTGCTTTTCTGTTATTTCCCCCAACCCCATTTTTTTTAACCTATCCTCTAATTTTTACCTTTCTGATTTCCTTCATTTTGGGGTGTTTCTTGTGTATAGTATTTTTGGGGTTGTGTTTTGTCAGCCGATTTGAAATCTCTGTTTCTTAATAGCTGAATGAAATCTGTTGGTCTTTATTTACATAAATGATTTTATTGTTCTCACTTCACTAAATTATTTTGTTTGTGTGATTTTTTTTCTCCATGCAGAATTTCATTAATTTATTTAGTTATTTAGCTTTATTTTGAGTCGTTACAAATGCTTGCATTTTTGTGCTGTTTTCTTTATATAGACTAATATATTTTCTAGTGCTTTCAATCCTTTTTTCTTATTATGTGTCTAAAATTTGGTTTCAGTTTTATGTGACTTACTAGACTCCTTCATCTTAACTATGTGACGAGTAAGATTATATTACTTTCTCTTTTGGTTTACCTTACACATTTTCAGTTTTTATATTGCAATATTTCTGTGTTGTTATATCACTTTTACATATTATTTTCCCATATTTGTTTTAGTATTAACTCTGCAATTACATATATTCACTTTCCTTCATCAATTTCTTTTCTCCCATCAACTCCTGATTGAATGAACCAGGTCTCTTAGTGGACTTCTTGGCATCTTTCATGAGTCAATATTCCCTTAATTTGTATATATTAAAAAACATTTTATAGATTTAAACTTTGAAGGACATCTCAGGAAAATATAAAACTTTTCTTCAAAATTTTCCGTTAGTTTTATTGAAAGAGCTGATTTCATTAGAGTGTAATGCCAACTTGATTTTCTTTCCATTGAGGAAAATGTGTTCATTTTGTGTAGGGCCTTGAGAATTTATTTCTATCTATTAATAACATCTAATAATTTTATAAAGATATGTCTTGATTGTAAAACTCTGGACACATTTTTGAAGGTACAAGATAATCTACTAAAAATGTAGATTCTGGCTGAGTGCAGTGATTCATGCCTGTAATAGCACTTTGAAAGACTGAGATGGGAGGATCACTTTAGAGCAGGAGTTGAAGACCAGCTTGGAAATACAGCAAGACCCCATCTCTACAAAAAATTTTAAAAATTAAATGAGGTGGTGGCATAAACCTGTAGTCCTAGCTACTTGGCAAGCTGATGTAGGAGAATCCTTTGAGCCCAGAAGTTTGAGGCTGCAATGAGCTATGATCACGCCACGACACTCCATCCTGGGTGACAGAACAAGACCTTGTCTCAAAAATTTAAATAGAAAAGAAAAGAAAATGTAGATTCACATCTTTTACTTCCCAAAGTAATTAAAGTATTAAATGTTCATGTAGCATTCTTCTACTTCAAAGTATCTTTTAAAATATAATGAATTTTTCAACTCATCTTTTACATAGAAAATTATCTTTCTGATCCACTTTATATGATTTAAGATAATTTATTACTTTTGTTATTTTTTTTCAGTGGCTTTATCACATTTTTGGTCAAATTAATTCCTCCGTTGGTGATTTTGGAACTTAGCACAATATAGTGATTTGGCCTTCTTTTCCAATTTATGTCTTGGTTGTTTAATTTTTCATTTCATTTATTTCTAATTTGCGTCTTTATTTTGATTTTGTTCATATATTTTTCCAGTGTTTTTGTTGTTGTTGTTTGAAGTAATGAATAAGTAATTTTATCATATCTGCAACTGCTTATCTAAAATTATATAACTTGGTTTCAGAGATGGTAAAGTTTTTTTTTCTTCTTTGTGATTTACATTTATGGAGAATTTTTATCATCTACTATATTTTAATTTTCATATCCTATTTTCTTCTTATTGTAGATACTTATTTTCTATTTTCTTTGTAATTATTTTCCTGGATTAGATACAATTGTTATATATAGATGAAGTGAATGTTTTGGGAAATTTACTTACAAGTTACTGACATGCTGTTCTTGGTTTGAAATTATCAAAATTTTGTACGTGATACAAAAAGATTTACATGACATATTCCAGACATTAGATTATTTAACTATAAAAGATACAAAGGAGATAAAAGAGCACACAACCAAAAGCAGGTGCCCCAGAAACTCTTGAAAAATATCAGGTGTAAGTTCTAGACTGTGTCCTCCACCCACCACCACATGGGATGCCACTGGTGGCAAGAGATGATTTTAAGCTGTACCCTCTATTCCTTAGCCTCGTATTATAGCCACCAACCTATCAATTGTGTCACATTAATAATTCTGATATCTAGATGCCAGTGAATGTAAGTTAATGTTTTAACTAAATACATTCAGGTGGCAGTACTGCAAATAGATAAACTGAAAGTCATGTATGTGCTCTGCCACAAATTTGGTACAAGATTTAGGGAGACAACATTTTCCTAAAGAAACTTACAACTCCATAATCGAATCATAATAATGGAGGTTTTATAAGCTAAAATTAATTACTGAAAATGCAAAACCATGGACTGTTATTTCAAAATATCCAGCAACCCTTATATTTTTCTATTTTATTGCAGTTTTTTTTAATGGCATACATCCATTTATAATTAAAATTATTTTTTAATAAAATATAAATTATTTTCAAATATGAATAAGCATACATTTGTCACATTATGATCATATTGGATAATATTATTCTTTGATACCTTTTATAATATTCAAGTTTATTTTTAAGTTTGTCTCCAAAATTTTAGTAATATTATTACTTAATATTTGCCTATGGTTAGAGATGGCATATAGCAAACATCTAACACAGTTCTTTGACTTCTAGAATAGGAAACTCCTATGTCACTAATCTTTGTCAAGGGACTGATTTTAATCTCTTGTGTCTATGATTGAATCCTTGTCCCCCAGATAGGTGACTGGGGCATAGAAGCTGCTCACCAATTATTTTTGAAAAGTTGAATAAATATTCGAATGTAATCACAGGAGGTATATGAGCCTTCATTTTTTTTTTCTATTTTATCGGAAAGACTGCTGACCTTGGCTGTGTCTATATACAATATCGGAGTTGAATTAATAACTATTTTAGCTTTATAATATTCTTAGTGATGACATAAGGAGGTTTAACAGGAACACCTTTATCATTGGAGACAAACCAAAGGAAGTTTAATGTCTTTAAGTAGATAATACTCATGTAACATCTAATATGTACCTAGGCAATCTCACCATCACAAATTAAGTGCACCATAATAGAGAAAAAGCAATAGGAGACTGAATATAGACATTAATTAATGCAGGAAGCAATGCCAATAAAATAGTATTTTTATTGCCTAATAAAGGAGCACCCACCAGTGATTACAAAGAATCCAAGTGAGAAATTAAAAAGGAAAAGAAAACTAAAATGCAACTTAAATTAACATCATTGAGGGTCTGCAGATTAGAAAGAAACAAGTTTCCAGCTGAAAATTCTGTAGAAAGCAAAATGAAACCCTGTGACCTCACTTAGTGTATGCTAGGTTCGCACTGGTGGTAGCTGAAAACATTGCATCAGGAGCAAGACACATATGAGATTGTCTCCAGAGGGGAGAGAGAAAATATCTCTAATTAAGCTTGCTGTGTCCTGTGATCTTTGTTATGGCTTTGGATGGCTTACACTTGGAGACACAAATCAGTTACACACTTTCAAAAGCCAAGAAAAGTAGTTTCTGAGAATGACTATCTCAGCCAAGACATTTATTCTTCTTTCAGAACAAGTCAAAAACACTCTCACACCCAGGATCGCAATCTTGCAATGCCCTTTTGTGATTGTCAAACATAAAGGAGCAGCTTTTGTTAAACTGAATAAGCTTCACATGCAGAAGGAAGCTAGGAAAATCTCCTGCAAGGCTGCTGATGGAAAAGAGCATGAATTACAAAATATGAAACTTAACAATAAATTATTCTGTTATATTTAGCCTGATAATTATGAAGTACTGAAAAGATGATTTTTAAGCATTAAAAAAATACATTATACATCAGTTTAGTGGTCAGCTATCGAATCATCTAAAATGAGAAAGAAAAATGGACAGAACGTACCTGATTTTATTTTTGGAAGTTTGCTACTTCATCTTTCTTGAAATGCTTTTTCACTAAAAATGTTTAAGCCATGTAAAACTTCTTCCTTAGATACATACATTCCAATGTCAGTTTACCTTTCCCCTTAAGGGTTACTTGTCTTGTACAAGTGTAGATGGGATTAGCTTGTATCACAAGCATTCTCAAGCAGTTCATTTAACCTCTAATTCTTTCTGTATGTTGTATCTCTTCCAATCATTTTCTTGAGTTTGGGGTCTACATCTCTGCATTGAGTGTTGACCACAGGGAAAGCAGTCCAGGGCAAAAGCTCTGCCCATCACAGCAATCTCAGCAGGTGCACTGGGGTGGCAACGAAGGGAAAGCTTCATCCCAGTATCCCACATTCAGCCTGGTGATAACTGAATTCAAATACTCCCACGTGAATTAGGGTATATGGGAAGCGAAGGAAATATTAAGGACAGAAAAAGAACTTAAAATTGTAAAGTAAAATTATAAGGGATGGTGGGAAACAGTATGGGAAGGCAGGAAGGACATCGGTGTGACGTGGGGTTGAAGGACCTGTCTCCTGAGTCAGATCGCTCAGGCTTGACCGCAGTCTGGGCCTTCCTAGCTGTGTCATCTTAAGAAATTTGCTTACTACTCTGAGACTCAGTTTACTCATCTACAAAATGAGAATCTTAATAGCACCGAAATCATGATGATCATGGAGTTATTGTAAGGGCTAAATAAAATGAATTACCTATGACAGAATCTGACACATGAATAGTAATAAATCAATCTAGCCAGCTTCAAATGTTTTCTCCAGGTAATAGCAACAAAAAGTTCACAAATTATCTTACTTCATTAAATAAACTGTTAGAGAGGATATAATTGTAATTATCTATTGAGTTATGTATGTCTTAGATTTACTTCCTTTTATAATTTTATCATCTACTCTCAACAGTAGGAAAATAGGGTTTTATTTTCATCATTTTACTAAAAATGGAAGAAAAGCTCTGGAGAGTTAAGTGAATTTTCCAGTATTATACACATTCAGCTTTGACAGTAATTATTTAGCCATACAAATATATATTTTTTACTTTAGAGGTATTAACCTAATTGCTAATTACACACACACACACACACAAACACACATGCACATACACCCATATATAACACAGAGAAAAAAGTATTATATCAACATGAGCAACAGTCTCTTAATCTCTAGTTCTCTATCATAATAATTAAAACATTGATATTTATCATTTCTCTTTGTTACATTTTTGCAGAATTTAACTTTTCTTCCTTTGTATTATGTTGAACCATTTGAAATTGCCATTTGTGACCATCTGTGACCTACAAAAACAGCAATTTATCATGACTCAAACTAACATGTAATATCAAGATTATGCAGAATTCTCCAAAAGAAGGCATCATAATATGAGAAATTTCACCTACATTAGTCTTCCCAGGAGGAAAGGACAAACAGAAATATAATTTGTCTTCATCTTTTCTCCCCCTTCCCTACCTACCTTAACACTGTATACGATGTGTAAATCAATTTCAAAGTTTAGGGATAAAGTAAAAGGCCTCCCTTGGCATATATTAAAGGTCAAACTATACTGTATTACAAAATATTTACCAAACAGTAATAATGAGGCCTATTACATTGGAAACAATTTTGGGCTCTTAAGAAATTCTCTGAAACAGTTTCTGGATTGATCCTTCAATTTCTTCAAGAAAAAGGAATCACCCACTAAAAATGGAAATGCTTTCTTAATGTATAGAGCTTTGTATAGAGTTCAGCAAGTCAAACTGCTTTTATGACTTAACTTCAAGCTAAAAACCTGGTAGGGTGTTAAAAACAGGCTACGCGATGAGCACACCGCCCTGCACACAGGTAAGCAAAAGGAAGAACCTTTCTCAGGGAGTTGTTACTAACTATTCAGACCACATGGGAAGTGCAAATTCTGTAATTCAACATAAGGAGAACAATCATGAGATCTGCTGTAAAAGAGTAAAGAAATCAGCAACACTGAACTCAAAATGCCTCCGAAAAACATAAGCCTCCAAATATGAAATTTTATCCCTTGCAGTTGCAAATATTACAGAAAACAACAGACATATAGTTGAAGAAGCCAGAGAGAGAAGGTTGTCTTAGTAGCCAAAACAATCACAAAGAAATGGGCAGGTGAATTCAGAAAAGTAGCAAATTAGAATGATTGCCACTAGGCTTCGCATTTCCCCCAATTTCTCACTCCACCAATGCTGTTTGTAGACAGTCCTCAACTTGCTAACTGACCTTTATCTAGAAAATAGATTTTCTAATTCCCAGGTGGAGAGCACATGTTTCTTTGCTAAGACACCAGCCCAAATTGAACCTGGACGGAGGAAGATGAGGAAATAGACAAGGTACCAAAAAGCATAAATAACTTAAAAGAGTAGATGGCAATATGGTAATTCACCAAATACAATGTGTCATACATTTTACAAGGTCACATTCTTTGATGTAGCATTAAGAAAAAAATAAACTATGACATGCTGTTTTTCTATGATTTAGTTTCATTTTTTGTTCTTATCCTGAGGGCTCTTTTAGAATTATTTACACAAAGAGAAATTTATCATTTACGTCTCTTATTCATAGAAAGAAATTAAAATACTACCACATTAGATATTGGCCAAAAAAGGGAACAATTGAAGATATTCTTTCTACAACAAATAGAATTGTCACAAAAAGCAGTATTTGTCCACTGCTCTGATTCTATATCATTTCTATACACAGTAATTTCTCTTTAGCACCAAATAACAGTGTAATCTTTTTTTCCAAAAGGCAATTAAACACAGTGTATATAGCTTAACTTCAACTGCAGAGACCCATATGAACAGCTAGGAACAAGATTTTCAGTGCAGATAAGAAACGATGACCATAAAATAATTGCCACATAACTAATAACAGCAGGAAATATTCTCAATCCTAAGAACACAAAAGCTAAAATGTTTTTCAAAAATCTCAAAATAAATGGAAGCCAGGAATAACTTCAAAATATATGTGTATAGAGCATTAAACAGCTCAGGAACTCTAAAGAGACCTTGTGTTTTACATGCTCCTAATAAAATCCTCTTGCTTTTATTCCTTCTCTCACGCAAGAAGGTACATTTTCACTATGCTAACCAAAAGTGGCTAAAATGAGCAACAATGTCAAGTAGTGGTGAGTATGCATAACAAAACAAAACCTCTTACATATGTAGTAGGAGTGTAAAATGGTAGCACTACCTGTAAAAAGAATTTGAGGACCTCATACCGTGAAACATACTCGTACTCCACAGCGTAACAATTCTATCTCTAGAATAATGAATGCCCAGATCTACACAAGGACTTGAGCGTGAATGATCATAACAGCAGTAGCATCTTCAGCCAAAATCATCAGAGGTAAAGGAAACATTTATGTAGTGGAATACAAAGCAACAACCGAACGGAGTGGACTATTGGTGCACACAACGTGGGTTAATTTCACAGGCAATATACTGGGTGAAAGACACCAGATACAAACAAGTATATGATATATGATGTCATGAGAGATTCAAACACAGACACATGTAATAAAACATGGAAGTCAGAATATCAAAGTCACAGTTATTTTTGGGGTGTATATGTGTGTTCTATAAAATAGGAACACATAGGAGTGAATCATACATAATCCTGGATATGTTCTGTATCTTGATGTTGGTGGTTATTAAGCCTGTGTATATTTGTGTGTACATATATAAAATCAATGAGCTACACACTAGATTAGCATTTGGGATGTACTGTATCATACATATGTTATTCCTCCATTTAAATCATTAACATAATTTACTCAAATTGCCTGAAAGTTTATTTTATTTTATTTTTTAACTTAGGTTCAGTGGTACATGTGCAAATCATATGTAAATTCTTTTGTCACTCGGGTAATAAGCACAGTATCCAACAGGTACTTACTTGGTCTTCACCCTCCACCCTTAATGAAAAATTGGAAACAGTCTAAGCACTCAAGGACTGGGAGGTGGGTAGGAACTGTAGTGTTTCTGTTCAATGGCATATTTAGTGTCCTTTGAAATTATAAGGAAGAAATATTAGTGTTGACACTTAAACTGCCCCTTATTTAAAGAGAAATTTAAAACACTATGGAATATTTAGAATGATCTTGTATAGGCTGTACACATAATTGCCAAAGTTGAGCATTGTATACAATAAACTAACAGTTGTTTCAAGAGAATAAACGACAGAATACTTTTTAGGGCATTTAAATTTTTTACAATAAGCAAGAATTGTATCTACTTAGCAAAAGCACAGATTATAATTCTGTTTTCAAAGCAGAAAGAGCATGAATTAAAACTTAAAAAATACAATAATCTGGTCAAATTACAAAAACATATGTTGTCGATTCCCCTGACTTAACAATGAAAAGGCTTTAGCTGTGCCACTTAACCAATTTTCTCATGTAAGGATCTAATTTAATTATAAAATAGTGGAAGAATATTTAAAACATCTTTACAAAAAAGTATTAATTTTATGAACAATCACTCAGTTTACATATCTGTATTTCTCAAATGATTCCATATTTGGTTAATAGCCACAGGGACAGATCAATGAAGATGAAAAGTGATTTTCAGGTAAAATTGGCCACATTGAGAAACTAATAGCTTTGTAATAGATGCTTCCATTTCCTCTTCTCTAATACATATATTCCAAATTACCACATAAATCACTTCAGAATTATGTGTTCTATTTTCTGACATCTACCTAGAGTACTCACTGTGTCCCCAAATATTCATTCTGTATTCATCTGCTTATATTGTAGTGCTACCTATTTAATTAAAGCAGGTGGTTTTTCTGCTTGAGATTAAATAAGGAATTTTATTTATATTTGTTTAATGTTGGGAAAAAATCACCTGCAAGCTGAAGAGAAAAAGAGAGTTTACCCAAAATTATCAACTGCTCATTTTTTTAGCACCTCTGAGACCCTAGTTGCTAGAGTTAGCCATCCAGATTTATATATCACAGGCTTGGATGTCAAGACAATGCAAGCTTGAGGGAAGCCAAGCAATCATCACTTGGAGCAAAACGTCCTCTAATATGATCAGTAAAGTACAATGAAACCCTTGGGAAAATTTCCCAGAAATGGCTAGGGTTGGACAGATGAAAGTCAGAGAAATAATTTTCTATGGGCATTCAAACTGCTTAAAATACAATCTCATCCATAATCATTGCCATGCAAACAAAAATGAGATATTTCTCTTTTATATAAAATTATTTAATGAAATAATAAAACTGCCTCAAATGAATGTTATTGACTATTCATACGAAGCAGGTTGATAGTCTTCGGAGTAGAAACTATTCTAGAATTACATGTACTCATTTGACCGTCACAAAGAGGAAAAAGAGATTAAGAGGGAATTCTGAATGATGGACTGCCAAGTAGACAAAAGAAGCAATACAGAAACAAACCCGTGGCAACTTCATTAATCCATATCCAGACACAATGCATTGATCTCAGGTTCCTGTTATCTTTGTTTTTGTTTTATGTGGAGAGAGAGTCAGGCGCAGTAAGCCCATCGACACAGGTTCTACTGCATTTAAGATTGCCTCAGGAACTAAGATTGTTTTGAGAATATTGCCACATAGGAGCTGGTAGATATCAGTCCCATCAGCATTAAGGAACCAGGGAAAGCAATTGAGATTAACAGCAATAGAATTAACATAAATTAAATGCCTACTCTAGATTTCTAGCCTTTTTGTTTATTCTTTTATGAAAATATATTTATGTACATGAAAAAGAGGCACCAAAGAAAACATGAAAGAAAGTCTTCAATTGCCAGCACCACCATTTCCCTGGCAACAGCTTGTGGCATGCAGAGAGAATCTGTGTGATTGAGGGAGGGAGAGCACAGTGATTGTGAGACTTTGCATTGGTACTTAGTGCTGCCTGTCACAGTGGAAAGCAACACCAGGAAGAACTCAGCTGGAGCCCCTTGGAAGGAGTGTTTAGAGCTCCATGATGTCCATAGCCAGAGGGGATTCATTCATCCCAGTGGTAAGAATCTGATTTCTGACAAGTCTTGCCATTGAGAACCAAAGTGTTCTGGAGTCTCAAATAATCTTGAAAGGCAGTCTAGCTAGGCATAGTGGCTCACGCCTGTAATCCCAGCACTTTGGGAGGCAGAGACAGGTGAATCATGAGGTGAGGAGTTCCAGACCAGCCTGGCCAACACCGTGAAACCCCGTCTCTACTAAAAATACAAAAATTAGCTGGGCATGGAGACACACCCCTGTAGTCCCTGCCTCAAGAGGCCGAGGCAAGAGAATCGGTCGAATGCAGGAGGTGGAGGTTGTGGTGAGCCAAGATTGTGCCACTGCACTCCAGCTTGGGTGACAGAGTGAGACTTTATCTCAAAAAACAAAAACAGAAAAGGTAGTCTAGGGAACAAGAACTTTAATGCCTTGGCAAGTCCTGGTGCAGTACCAGACTGAGAGCCTGTCAATTTGTGGGGCATGCACCTGGTGATACACCAGCCAGGGAAGCCAAGGGAATGCTTGCACCACCCTGCCTACAACCCAATGCAGCACAGCCCCAAGCTCCACTATATACTCCTTTCCTCTGCCTAAGGAGAGGAGAGGGAAGAGTAAAGAGGACTCTGTCTTGCAACTTAGATGCCCCTTCAGCCACAGTAGGATAGGGCCACAGGCTGAGTCCTGGGGACTCCATTCCAGGACCTAGCTTCTGGACGATATTTCTAGACACACTCTGGGCCAAAATGTGATCTGTTGCCTTGGAGGGAAGAGCCCAGTCTTTGCAGCATTTATTACCTGCTGACTAAAGAGCATTTGTTCCATGAATCAGAAGCAGCAGTAGCCAGATGGTACTGATATGGGCTTTGTGTGAGACTCAGATATCTGTTACCTTTAGGCTGACCCAACACATTCCCAGCTATGGTGACTATGGGGAAAAACTCCTTCTTCTGGAGAAATGGAGAGCGAAGAGTAAAGGGGACTTTGTTTTGCAGCATAGGTACCAGCTTGGCCACAGTGGGATGGAGCACCAAACAGGCAATTGGAATCCAGATTCCAGGCCTTGCCTCCTGGTTAACATTTCTGAACCTACCCTGGGCCAGAGGGGAGACCACTGCCCTGAAGGGAGAGTCCCAGGCCTGGCAGCATCCATCATAAGATGACCAAAGAGCCCTTGGGCCATAAGTGAACATCAGTCATCTCCAGGCATCATTTGCCACAGACCTGGGGTGGTGGTGGTCTCTTCTCTACCTGTGGAAAGGAGATGGAAAAGTGGGAAAGAGTTCCTTTTGTGGTTTCAGGGCCAGATCAGCCACAATAGAATAGATCAGACACAATAAAACAGCAGGTAGACTCCAGAGGTGTCCAACTCCAGGCCCTGACAGCATATCTGGACCTACCCAGGACCAGGGGGAGTTTACTACTCTGAAGTAAAGGACACAGGCCTGGCTGGCTTCACCACATGCTGACTGTAGAGCCCTTGGTCCTTGAACAAACATAAGTGATAGACAGCAGTGGTTTCCGCAGGCCTTGGTGAGAACCAGTGCTGTGCTGGCTTCAGGCCTGACTCAACATAGTCCCAGTGGCAGTGGCCACTGCAGTGTTTGTGTCATCCCTCCCCCAGCTCCAGGCAGCCCACCATGGAGAGAAACTGCATTTGTTTGAGAGAAAGTAAGAGAAGAGACCAAGTGTCTTTTCCTGGTAATCCAGATAATTCTTCCAGATCTTATCCAAGACCACCAAGGTAGTATCCCTGAGTATGAAAGAGCCACAGCCTTATCAGTCTTGGGGTTCCCCCAATATAGATATGGCTGCAATGACCAAAAACATATCACAACTCCCAAGTCCCTTCAAGTAGTTAAAAGCCTTCTCAAACAGGACAGGTATAAAAAGCCCAGACAGTGAAGGCTATGATAAATACCCAACTCTTCAGTGCTCAGGCATCGTGAACATTCACAAACACCAAAATCATCCAGGAAAACATGACCTTACCAAACAGGCCAAATGAGACACGAGGGACCAGTCCTGGAGAAACAGAGATATGTAAACTTTCAGACAGAGAATTCAAAATAACTGTTTCGACAAAACTAAATGAAATTCAAGATAGCACCGAGAAGAAATTTAGAATTTTATAAGGTAAATTTAACAAAGAGATTAAAATAACTAAAAAGAATCAAGTAAAAATTCTAGAGCTGACAAATGCAAATGACATTGTAAAGAATGCAACAGAGATTTTTAACAGCAGAATTGACCAAGGGGAAAAACTATTAGTAAGTTTGAAGATAGGCTCATTGAAAATATACAGTCAGAGGAGAAAAAAAATTGTAAAATAATGAAACATATATACAAAATCTAGAAAATAGCCCCAAAAGAGCAAATCTAAAAGTTAGTGGTCTTAAAAAGGAGATAGAGAAAGAGATAATGGTAAAAAGTTCATTCAAAGGGATAATAACAGAGAAGTTTTCAAATCTAGAGAAAGAGATCAATACTTAGGTACAAGAAGGTTATAGAACACCAAGAAAAATTAACCCAAATAAGACTATCTCAAGACATTTAATATGTAAACTCCATAAATTCAAGAAAAAAATAAAGGATTCTAAAAGCAGCAGAAGAAAATAAACAAATAGCATACAATAGGTCTTCAGTATGTCCAGCAACAGACTTCTCAGTGGAAACCTTATAGGCCAGGAAAGAGAGGCAAGACATATTTAAAGTGATAAACGGAAAATAATCTTTCATCCTAGAATAGTATGTCCAGTGAAAATATCTTTCAAACATGAAGGCAAAATAAAGGCTTCTCAGAAAAACAAAAGCTGAGGGATTTCATCAACACCAAAACTTTCTTACAAGAAATGCTAAAAGGAGATCTTCAATCTCGAAGAAAAGAATGTTAATGAGCAAGAAGTCATCTAAAGTTATAAAACTCACTGGTAATAGTAAGTACATGAAAAAACACAGAATATTATTATACTGTAATTGCTAACATGTAAAATATTCATGTCTTCAGTAGAAAGACTAAAAAATGAACATATAAAAAAGTTACGACAACTTTTCAAGACATAGGTGGTATAATAAGATATAAATAAAAACAACAAAAAGTTGAAAAGCCAGAGGATAAAGTGAAAGTTTTTACTAGTTTTTAGTTTTTTTCTTTGTTTGTGGGTAATTTGTTTTCTTATGCAATCAGTGCCAAGTTGTCATCAGTTTAAAATAATGGATTATAAAATATTATTTGCAAGACTTATGGTAATATCAAATAAAAAAACATGCAACAAATACAAAAAAATAAAAAGCAAGAAATTGAAACATACCACTAGAGAAAATGACCTTCACTACACAGAACAGAGGCAGAAAGGAAACAAGGAAGACAGACAACAAAATAAGTAGTAAACGAATAGCAAAATGGCATGAGTAACTAATTGCTTATCCATCATACATAATATTGAAAGCAAGCAAATTAAACTTCCCAGTCAAAAGACAGTGGCTAAATGAATAAAAAAACAAGATTCAACAATCTGTTGCATACGAGAAACACATTTCAGCTATAAAGATGCGCAGAGACTGAAAATAAAGGGATGGGAAAACATATTCCACATCAGTGGAAACCAGAAAAAAGCAGGAATTGCTATGCATATATCAGGCAAAATAGGTTTCCAGACAAAACATAAAAAGAGATAAAAAGGTCATTATATAATAATAATGGGTTCAATTCAATAAGAGGATACAATATCCAGATATATAACACATATGTATTTGAGCTAAGGAGAGAGATGGACTCCAATACAATAATAGCTGGAGACTTCAACACCCCACTTTCAGCGTTGGACAGATGACCCAGAAGATCAACAAAGAAACATTGGACTTAGTCTGCACTGATAGATATTTATAAAACATTTCATCCAATGGCTACAGAATAGACATTGTTCTCCTCAGCACATGGATCATTCTAAAGGATAAACTATATGTTAAACCACAGAAAAATCTTTAAAAATTCAAAATAAATCAAAATTATCTCAAGTATCTTCTCTGACCACAATGGAATAAAACTAGAAATCAATAACAAGAGCAATTTTGGAAACTATATTAATGCATGAGAATTAAACAATATGCCTCTGAATGACCACTGAGTCAATGAAGGAATTAAGTAGAAATTAAAAAAATATTTTGAACCAAGTGATAATGGAAACACAGCATACTGAAACCTGTGAGATACAGCAAAAGCAGTACTAACTGGGAAGTTTATAGCTATAAGTACCTATACCAAAAAAGTAGGAAAACTTCAAATAAACCACGAAATGATGCATCTTAAAGAACCAGGAAAGCAAGAGCAAACCAAACCTCAAATTAGTAGAAGAAAAGAAATAATAAAGATCAAAGCAGAAATAAATGAAATTGAAATGAAGGAAACAATACAAAAGATCAAGGAACTGAGATGCTGCTTTTCTGAAACTATAAATAAAATTGACAAACCTGTATCCAGACTATTAGGTTGGGGCATAAGTAATGTGGTTCTTGACATTAAATAACAAAAAAACATAGAGAAGACCCAAATAAATAAGATCAGAGATGAAAAATGAAACATTACAACCAATAACATGGAAATTCAAAGGATCATTAGTGGCTACTATGAACAACTATGTACCAATAAATTGGAAAACCTAGAAAAAATTGATAATTTCCTGGACACATAAAGCTAACCAAAATTGAAGCATAAAAAAAATCAATAACTCAAACAGACCAATAACAAGTAATGAGATTGAAGGTATAATAAAAAGTGTCCCAGCAAAGAAAAGCCCAGGACCCAACGGCTTCACTGTTAAATTCTGTCAAACATTTCGCAAAGGACTAATACCAATCTTATGCAAACTATTCTAAAAAATAGAGGAGGGAGTACTTCCAATCTCATTCTATGAGATCAGCATTACCCTGATAACAAAACCAGACAAAGACATATCCAAAAAGGAAAACTATAGACCAATATCCCTGATGAAAATTGATACAAATATTCTCATAGCAAACTAAATTCTCATGCTAGCAAACTAAATTGCATAAAACATTTAAAAACACATCTTGACCAAATGGGATTTATCCCAGAGATGCAAAGATGATCCAACATATACAAATAAATCAATGTGATACATCATATCAACAGAATGAAGGACAAAATTTATATGATCATTTCAACTGACGGCTCAGAAAGCATTTAATAAAATTCAAATCCCTTAGTGATAAAGACCCACAAAAACCTGGTTATAGAAAGAATATACCCAAACAATTAAAAGCCATATAAAACAGAATGACAGCTAGTATCATGCTGAATGAGGAAAAACTAAAATCCTTTTTTCTAAGATCTGGAACATAACAAGGATGCCCACTTTCACCACTGTTACACAACATAGACTGGATGTCCTAACTACAGTCATCAGATAAGAGAAAGAAATAAAAGGTATTCAAATTGGAAAACAATAAGTCATATTATCCTTGTTTACAGATGATACGATCTTATACTAAAAACCCTATAAAAACCATGAGAACAAATGTAGTAAAGATACAAAATCAACATACAAAAATTAGTAGCATTTCTATAAGCCAACAGTGAACAATCTGAAGAAGAAATCAAGAAAGTAATTGCATTTAAATAGATATAAATAAAATTAAATATTTAAGAATTAACCAACTAAATAAAAGATCTCTACAATGAAAACTATAAAACATTGATGAAAGAAAGTGAAGAGGACACACAACAAGGAAAGATACTCCATATTTCTAGATTGGAAGAATCAACATTGTTAAAATTTTCATACTACCCAAAGCAACCTACAGATTCAATGCAATCCATATTAAAATACCAATGACATTCTTCACAAAATAGAAAAACTAAATCTAAAATTTATATGAAACCACAACAGACCCAGAATAGTCAAAGCTATTCTGAGCAAAAAGAACAAAATTGGATAAATCACATACCTGACCTCAAATTATACTACAGAGCTACAGTAAACAAACCAGCATGATACTGGTACAAAAAATAGAGACATAGACCAATGGAACAGAATGGAGAGCCCAGAAACAAATCCACAGGCCTATAGTGAGCTCATTTTTAACAAAGTTGCCAAGAATATACATTGAGGAAAGGACAGTCTCTTCAATAAATCATGCTGGAAAACTGGATATCCATATGCAAAAGAATGAAACTAAACCTCTATCTCTTGCCATATGGAAACAGTAAATCAAAATGGGCAAAAGAATAAATCTAACAACTCAAACTCTGAAACTAGTAAGACACCATGGGGAAACTCTCCGAGACATTGGACTGGGCAAATATTTCTTGAGTAATGCTTCACAAGCACACACAACCAAAGCAAAGATGAATGAATGAAATAACATCATTTAAAAGCTTCTGCACACCAAAGGAAATAATCAACAAAGTGAAGAGACAATTAACAGAATGGGAAAAAATATTTGCAAACAATGTATCTGACCAGGGATTAATACCCAGAATATATAAAGGGCTCAAACAACTTTGTAGAAAAAAAAATCTAATAATCCAATTAAAACATAGACAAGAACTGGGCGAGGTGGTTTACGCCTGTAATCCCAGCACTTTGGGAGGCCAAGGCAGGTGGATCACCTGAGATCAGGAGTTTGAGATCAGTCTGACCAACATGGTGAAACCCCATCTCTACTAAAAATACAAAAATTAGCCAGGTGTGGTGGCACATGCCTGTAATCCCAGCTACTAAGAAGGCTGAGGCAGGAGAATTGCTTGAACCCAGCAGGTGGAGGTTGCAGGAAGCTGAGATCATGTTACTGTACTCTAGCTTGGGTGACAGAGTGAGACATTTTCTCAAAAAAAAAAAAAGGCAAAATATCTAAAAAATGTTACTCCAAAGAAGATATACAAATGATAAACAGGTATATGAAAATGTGCTCAATGTCAGTGATTATTAGAGAAATGTAAATCAAAACTACAAGGAAATATCATGTAACCCCAGTTAACATGGCTTTTATCTAAAAGACAGGCTATAATAAATGCTGCTGACGATATGGAGGAAAAGGAACCCTACTACACTTTTATTGATAGTACCACCACTTTGCAGAACAGTTTGAAGTTTCCTCAAAATCAATAATTGCATTTTTGATGAATCACTACCATGTGATTCAGCAATCCCACTCATATACCCCCCAAAAGTTTGCATTCCCATTTTCTTGAAGCATGATTCACAATGGCCACCATCTGGAAGCAACCCCTAAGTGTCTGAACAGAATGGATGAAGAAAATGTGGTACACATACACAAAGGAGTACTATTCAGCCATAACTAAGAATGTCATTTGCAACAACATGGATGGAACTGGAGATCATTATGTTAAATGAAATAAGCCAGAAAGAGTCTCATAGTCTCATGGCATAGTCTCACTTATTTGTGAGAACTAAAAACTGAAACAATAGAACTCGTGGTGATGGAAAGGATGTGTACCAGAGACTGGGAAGGGTAACGGTGGAGGGAGGCGGAAATGGTTAATGGGTGCAAAAGTATACTTAGACAAAAATACAGTTAGAAGGAATGAATAAGAACTAATATTTGATAGTATAACAGGGAGACTACAGTTAACAATAATTTACTGTATATTTTAAATAAGAGTATAATTGTATTGTTTGTAACACAAAGGAAGAATAAATGCTAGAGGTAATGAATTCCCTGTTTATGCTGATGTGATTATAATGCATTGTATTCCTGTATCAAAATATCTAATGTACCCCATAAATATATATACTTAGTATGTACCCACAAAGATTAAAAATTAAAAATATTTTTTAAAAGAAAGAAAAGAGCATGAAAGTTGTTTTAGATTTAGAAAAAACTAGATGATGGAAGAATAACAGAATTTACTTACCCTAACACTCCTAGGGCTGTAAACAAATTACTTCACTACCTCCAATTTGTCTCCTCAGCAAAATAAAGATAGTTTTCTTTTCTCACAAAAGGTAATGTAATAGGATAAGCCAAAGGAAGACTTCTTTTTACTATAAATGAGGGAGGAGGCTGAAGCCAAAAGACCTATGAAAGTAACGGAAAACTAGAGGATAGGCAAGCATCCATGAATGTTGATTTCATGAAGTTTGTCAGATTTTGATAAATTTGTGAAAACAGAATTTAGAAGACTATTTACAAACGTCTGTTATATCCTATTGTTTCTGTGTAAACCATAATTCAATAGAAATAAAATGTAATTTTATGTTGAATAGATTTAATCAATCAATGTCTGTAGAGATTTCTAGAATACCTTATTGACAATAAGGTATGAACAGGGAAATTTGAAAAAGTATCAAATTACAGACATTCAACACATGATTTGAAGTTTCACAAACCAACAAAATAAATTTTATGTTTGTATTTTATAGTTCAAAACAGTAATTATTACAGAGTATCTCAAAGCACAGTGGGATGTTGAGTTAAATATAGCAATTGTCAAACATTAAAATGTTGTATTGAATAAGTTTAACTTCTCAATATCCCATGATAAATACATTTGTCTCATCTCATCTTCATTCTGTAAACTACAGACCTTTTTACTCAAGTACATTCACTCTTTAAATTCACTGGACTCCTTTAAACATTCTCTCATCTGGGAAGCTAAAAGGTTCATCCAATTTTCTAATTCATACCTAAAATTGAAAAGTAATGGCTAGAAACCATCTCTTCTAACATGTAAATTCCTGCTGAGTAATAAAGGGATAATAATAAAAGCACATTTGTGAATAATAGGTGTAATGAAAAAATTATTTTGAAAGAATTAAACCATATTTTTACAGATGTGTATTTTCATTCTCCCAGTAATTCATGTTCTCCTAGAGATATTTCAGCATTTGGGAACCCAGAGAGGAGGGATGAGGGTTATGAGCTTTGAAAAAAAATAGCATAAAGCCCCAGGCATTAAGGAATGAGAAATAAATCTTCTCTGATTCCAGAGTAAAGAGGAAGGGAAGGCAGGTGGTTCACGATGTGTTCTGACTTCCCCCTTCAGTGTGAAAATAGATCGAGGGCACAGCTGACAGCAAAGTGGTCTCATTCCCTGGCTCTCTGAACATGCATTGCCTGCATCACAGTAACAATGGCATTGTGTCTAACAAGAAGACCTGATTAACTACCTCTGAACCTGTGAAGATTAATTTTCTGTGTCAATTTGACTGGCCAAAGGGTGCCGAGAGTATACATTGTTTCTGGGTATGTCTATGAGGATGTTTCCAGGTGAGATTAGCATTTGTTACTGTTGTTGTTTTAATTGACAAGTAATAATTGTACATATTATGGGATACAAAGTAATGTTTTGACATATATTTATATATATATATCATAGAGTAAATGAAGCTAATTAACATATCCATAACCTCACCAATTTAACTTTTTGTGGTGAGAACATTAAAAAGTCTATTCTTTCACCAATTTAAAAATATACAATATATTATTAAATTAATTGCAGTCAACATGTAGTGGAATCGATTACTAAGACTCATTCCTCCACACTAACTCTAACTCTGTATCCCTTTGATCTTCATTTTCCATTTCCCCATCATTTCTCCTCCCAGCCAGCCTCTGAGAACCACCTTTGAGGTTAGCATTTGAATGAGTGAATTCAGTAAAGTATAATGTCTACCTCAATACAGCTGGGCATCATTCAATCTGTTGAGGGCCTGAATAGAACAAAAGACAGAGAAAAGAGACCTTCATCCCTTTTTTCCTGCCTCACAGCTCTAACTAAGACATCTCATCTCATCTTCTGCCATCAGACTGGTATTTACACAATAGTCTTCCCTGGTTTCCAAGATCAGACATTTACACCAGCTTTCCTGAGTTTCTAGCTTTCAGATGGGAGATTATAGAGCATCCCAGCCTCCATAATTACATGAGTCAATTTTTTAAAATGAATCTATCCAACATTCTTTCTTTCTATTTTTTTTTTTTAACTGAGTGTTGCTCTGTCACCCAGGCTGGAGTAGTGCAGTGGCTGATCTCAGCTCACTCCAATGCCTGCTGCCTGGGTTCAAGCAATTCTCCTGCCTCCCTGAGGTAACTGGGACTACAGGTGTGTGTCACCATGCCCCCAGCTAAATTTTTGTATTATTAGTAGAGACAGGGTTTCACCATGTTGGCCAGGCTTGTCTTGAACTCGTGACCTCAGGTAATATGCCCACCTTGGCCTCCCAAAGTGCTGAGATTATAAGTGTAGGCCACCATGCCCAGCCCCAACTATCTATTATCTACCCATCTAATGATCTATCAATCCATATCTGTCTATCTCTTATTAGTTCTGTTTGTCTGGGAAATTCTTTTGAATATGGAACCTTTCTCCTACATCCAAGGGAGGGATGCTCTTTCTCAAATAGGGCACAGGAGGAGTTAATGGGTAAATCAACATACTTGCTATGTATTCAGGAGGGGCTGCAGCACAAACAGTAAGGAAGATGTGACCTAGTCAGCACAAAAAAGCCATCTGGCTCACACCTGTAATTTCAGCACTTTGGGAGGCAGAGCCAGGTGGATCACAAGGTTAAGAGATCGAGACCATCCTGGTCAATATGGTGAAACCCCATTTCTGCTAAAAATACAAAAATTAGCTGGATGTGGTGGCACATACCCACTATATCTGCTATAGACAGAGCTCTCAGAGAATACAACTGACCAGCTACCCAAGACAGTGACTTATGGCAACCTGGAGGATAGTCTGAGCACCTGTCCATGGGTCTTGCCTGCCTTCCCATCCTCTGGGCCATCAGGCAATTCTTCTCACATACTTCTACTTCATGTTGGGGAAGAAGGGTGAAAATGATCCAATACTTGAGCTTTACACATCCAAAACTTGAGCTTTACACATCTATCTTGACATTTCTTCAGCCTCTCAAACTTAATGGAAAAGATATCTGTAATTGTTAGAATAGGTAGTTAGTCAAATATAAGAAGGGCGAGAGAGAGCATTCCCTCCCACCTCAAGAAATGTCAGGCAACCATCAGGTGATGGTGAGGTGGTCAGTTAAACTTTCTCTCCAAAATAATAATTGGTTGCAACCTGTGCCAGGGATAGGCAGTCTCCCAATAGAAAACACCTGAAACTGGTGATCAGTAGCTTCTTGATAAGATGGTAAGATCTCAGAATTTGGAGAAGCAGGCTCAAGCATGCACATGAAGAGGTAAGATGGTGGAGTTTGACTACTATGTGACCTTCCTCTAGGAACGCTCAACTGGTAAGGGGAGAACACCTCAAGTGAGCATTTAGGTAACTTCAGTAAACACACTGCACTCGTAGCCTCTTCTAAGTGCTGGCATGCCATTGCACACACAGAATGCCAATGTATAAAACCCCAAGTCAAACCAGGCAATTGAATCTCTCAAGTCACCTGCTTGGCCCTAGTCCAAATGTACTTTACTTCCTTTCATTCCTACTCTAAAACTTTTTAATAAACTTTCCTTCCTGCTCTAAAACTTGTGCCAGTCTCTCTCTCTGCTTTACGCCCCTCAGTCAAATTTTTTCTTCTGAGAGTCAAGAACTGAGGTTGCTGCAGACCCATATGGATTTGCCACTGCTAACATAATTTTCCTCACCAAACATCTTTTTTTGCCATTTCCTACTTTAGTAAATAACCCAGTAAAGCCAGAAATTGGATGGTCATTCTTGATATAGTCTCCTCTCTCATTACCTGCATTTAACATACCATCACTTGATTCTACCTGGAAGTTTCCTAAAGCCCATCAACTTCTCTCCATCTCACCCCAATCACCATCATCTCTCCTCTGAGTTGATAGCTTAGTCTTTTAAGGAAGAATGAGTCAGCGGTGCTTCCATTATATTCAGGGCAAGGGTGTAGTAGATAAATACAAACTGTGGAGCCAGATGGCCACAGCTCTGCCTTTTAGTAATGGAATGACTTCAGACAAGTGACTAACTCTCTGAACCAGTTTTTCCACCAGAGAAATGGAAGATAATAAGAGTACATACCATATATAGTTGTGGCAAGAATGAAAAGTGCTAGTATGTGAAAAATGCTTAAAATAGTTCAAGCACATAGGAAGTGCTATAGCAATGTCTGTCTTTCTTTCTTTTTAATTCTAATTTTTTTGTGTGGCCTGTTCGAAGCCTGCTGCTCAGTTTAATTTTATGCCAGGCTCCATCTCACCTACTTGTTACTCTGAGTTCTTTTCATCCTCTCCCATACTGCAAGCATCCTTCACCCACAATACCTGTTCACTGGCCATGTGTTTTGCCTAGGAGACTTCATCCCCCAATTCTGGTAGAATTGGCTGGATTTGTATATCTATTTGAAGCTTAAAGTTCTCACAGAAAAAGCTGTCTGAAACCATCCAATCTAAATTAAATTTCTCAAGTCTATCCTGTAGCTTGCATTTAAAATATAAGTCATTTCTTTTGGAATCTTTTTAGATGTGTTTAAAAGAAAGAATAAAATTGTTCCCATAAAACCCTCACCATGTCTTTGGTATATTTATCAGAAACTGTAGTTATATAGATGAGAGGTTTCTATGCTGCCCAGGCTGCCTTGAATGCCTAGCCTTGCCTTCTTATGTGCCAGGACAACAGGCCTGAGCCACTGCAGCTCCCTATCAAAAACATTAAAAACTTACTATCAACTACATTCCAGCCTTTATTGGGATTCTGTCAATTTCTCCACTAATATCCATTTTCTCTGCACCAGTATTCAAACCTGGTTACCATCTTATATTTAGTCATTACGTTTTCTTTCCTTCCTCTGAACTGTGGCAGCTTTTTGTTTTGTTTGTTTGTTTGTTTGTTTGATTTTGGTTTTGTTTTTCACAACTTTAGCAGTTTGGAAAAATAGTGGTGACATCTTTTGTAGAATGTCCTTCAATTTTAGTTTGTCTGATGTTTTTCGTCATTATTAAACTGGGATCATAGATTTATTGAAAGGAGATTATACCAGGCTGAATAGAATCCTAGCAAAATACACACCCACCCAGAACCTGTGAATTGGATCTTACTTGCAAATACGTTCCCGGCAGGGTCTTTGTCATCAGTTAAGATGAGGTCACACTGAATTAGAGTAGACTCTAAATCCAATCAAGGATGTTCGTATAATAGAGGAAAATTTAGCCACATAGAAATCCCCCAAAGGTGGAACATCATATGATGGCAGACACCAGGACTGGATGAGGCTGCTGCAAGCTAAGGGGCATCAAGAATAGCCTGCAGCCACCAGAAGCTGGGAGAGGCAAGAAAGCTTCCTCCCCTATGGCCTTCACAGGAAGCAGGGCCCTGCTGACACTGGGATGTAAGGCTTCTTACCTCCAGAACCATGAGAGAATACATTTCTGTTATTTCAAATCCCCTAGCTTGTGATAATTTGTTATGGCAGCCTTGGGTAACTAATACAAAGACTGCAAGGGTATAAGCCCTTCTCTTCACAACTTGAAAGTTGTATTGCTTCCACGCTGCCATATTCTATTGAATAGAAGGAAGTTATTCAAGAACAGGAGTTTTTGTTTTTGTTTTTTTATTTTACTTTAGGTTCTGGGGTACATGTACAGGTCATGCAGGGTTGTTGCATAGGTGCATACATAACCAGGTGGTTTGCTGCCTCTATTCTGCCTTCATCTATATCCAGCATTTCTCCCCATGTTACCCCTCCCCACCCTCCCCCACCCCCAGTGTCCCTCCCCTAGCCCCCCACTGAAATGCCCCCAATGTGTGATGCTCCTCTCCCTGAGTCTACATGTTCTCATTGTTCAAAACCCGTCTATGAGTGGGAACATGCAGTGTTTGGTCTTCTGCAAGAACAGGAGTTTACACAAGAGCATTTATGTGAAAATGTGAGAACACTTAGGGGTCATCTAAGGTCTACCAATCACAATATTTTCACCACAGTCATTTTTATTTTAATCATTCTAATCCCTGTACAGTATTATTTCATTTTGTTAATTTTCATTTTCCTGAAGAATAATAAGTACTTACTGGAAAATCCTATATCTTGTTTTGTGAAATTTCTGTTCAGATATTTTACCCAATTTTAAAAATTTCAGTTTCATTTCCTGATGGGTAAGAATTCTTCATTTAAAAAAATAATTCTTTATATATTATGGATACAAACCCTTGGTCAGATACATGTATAACAAATATTGTCTCCAAGTCTGGGCCTTCCCTATTTGCTTTCTCAATAGTAGCTCTGAAAAGAGAAGTGTCTAATTATGATCAAGTCTAACTTATCGCTTTCTTTTTCCGCTTAGACTTTTTACATTTTGCCGAGAAATCTTTGCCCATCCTAAATTTGCTAATATAATCTTTGGAAAGTTTTATGTTTCTAAGTGTTATCTTGTGACCATGGATCATCATAAGTCCCACCACAAGTTAATATTTGTTCATGCTATGAAGTAAGGGTTAAATTAAATTTTTTTTCTAAAAGATATTCAGTGGATGATCCAGCATCCCTGTATTTTATTTATTTCAAGAGATAAACATTTATTAATAAAATTATTTTTTGAAAATATTACATTTTCATCATAGAATTATCTTAGCACAAAAATCAATTTACTGTATAGGCATGAACCAATATAGACAATATATTCTGTTCTATCGAACTACTTGTCTATTTTATACAAATGCCACAATAATTTTGGTTTATAGCAAATCTTAGCATTATTAAGACAAGTTAATGAAGCACAAGTCTTCCCGTTGTTTTTTCACAAAATTGTTTCTGCTTTTCCAGGTACTTTGCATTTTCACGTAAGTTTTGAATTTGTTTGTGGATTTCTATCCAGATAATCTGTTGTAGTTTCATTGAGATTTCATTGAATTTGTCAATAATATTTTTGTTGTTGTTGTTGTTGTTTTGAGAGAGAGTCTCAGTCATTAACCAGGCTGTAATGCAGTGGCATGATCTCACTGCAACCTCTGCCTCCCAGGTTCAAAGGGTTCTCATGCCTCAGCCTCTCAAGTAGCTGGGATTACAGGTGCCTGCCACCACACCCAGCTAATTTTTTTTTGTAATTTTAGTAGAGACAGGGATTTCACTATGTTTGCCAGGCTCTTAAGCTCCTGCCCTCTTGTGATCTGTCCTCCTTGGCTTCCCAAAGTGCTGGGATTATAGGCTTGAGCCATCACCCCTGGCCCAATAATACTTTTGTACATTAAAATGTTTTCGTGAGTTTTAGATGTACTTGATACTTTACAAATAAGTTTTTTTAATGTTATTTTTTTAATTGACACATAGCAATCGCACATATTTGTAGGGTACATGGTGATGTTTCCATACATGTAATGTATAGTGGTTAGATCAGGATAATCAGCATATCCACCATTTCAACCATTTATCATTTGTTTGTGTTAGAAACATTAAATATCTTCCTTCTGGCTATTTAAAATGATATGTTATTGTTAACTGTACTCATCTAACAGTTACAGAACACTGGAACTTATTTCTTACATCTAGTTGTAATTTTGTAGCCTTTAACAAATCTCCCCCATCCTCTCCCTTCCCCCTACCCTTCCCAGACCCTGCTATCCTCCGCTGTACTTTTCACTTCTGTGAGATCAGCTTGTTTGAGTTTGCATATCTAAGTGAAAACATGCAGTGTTTAACTTTCTGTTCCTGGCTTATTTCACTTAACATAACGTCCTCCAGTTTCATCCATGTTGCCACAAATGATAGAATTTTATTACTTTTTATGACTGAACAGTATTCCATTGTGTACATATACTACATTTTCTTTATTCACTAATCTGCTGTTGGACACCTAGGTTGATTTCCAAATCTTGGCTATTGTGAATAGTGATCCAGTAAGTAGGGGGGTGCCGATGTCTCTTAGATACACTAATTTCCTTTCCTTTGAATAAATGCCCCGGAGTGGGATTGCTGGACCCATACAGTAATTCTATTTGTAGTTTTCTGAGGAACCTCCATAATTGTTCTCCCAAATGGCCTTACTAGTAAGTTTACATTCCCACCCAAAGCATATGAGTTCACTTTTCTCCGTATTCTCACCAGCATTTGCTTCTGATAATATTTTTTGCTTCTGATAATAGCCATTCTAACTGGAATGAGATGATACTCAACTGTGGCTGTGACTTGCAGCCCCCTGATGAGTAGTGATGCTGAGCATTTTTTCTTATATGTATTGGCCATGTTTTCTTTTCAGAAATGTCTGTTCAGATCATTGTCCATTTTTCAATCACAAATGATTTTAACATTAATCTTTGAAAGCCAAAAATATAAAATAGTTCCAAATTTCTAAAATAATGACAAATATGGAGAGATATCCATTTATCAAAATACATTCTAATAAATTTAATTAAACAATATGGCTAATAAAGACTAATAGAAAATAGAGAAAATATATAGACTAATAAAAATGTCTGAAATAAACACTAATAAAGATTTTCACCCAGTTATCAAAATGCATTATGATAAATTTAATTAAACAATAGTATACTAGTGCAAGACCTATAGGTGTGATTAATCTGGAAATATAGCAACAAATAAGTTGCTATTTAATTTTTAAATGCCAAGCCAGAAAAATTAGTTTTCCAATTAATGAAAAGACTAATTGTCCCTATTATTAATGCTACTCTAGATGAAAGTATATGACTATTCCAAATTCTATATGGTGCAAATATGTTTTTAAAATGATAAACTGAGAAATATATATGTAATCTTATCACTGGTAACATTTTAAGCACTCTCATAATATGCATTAAAAAGAAAAATTCCAAAGTGAAATGTAGCCAAAGAACATGAATAACTCATAAAGAAATATATATTACTGAATTATCTAATAAATATTCAACATATGTTAACCACATTAACAAATCAATTCAAATAAAAGCAATAATGAAATACTTTAGCTTTGTAACTGATCATTGAGTAAGAAAAAGTAACTCTATAGATCAGGAACTTGCTATTTGCTTTGTAGTAATTTGTAAATTTTTGCAAGCTTTATAAAAGGTGGTTTCATAATATATGACATTTTTAAAATGTGCATATCATTTGCTTCAGCTGCTTCTGATCAATGAACATATCCTAAGATGATAATGTAGAAAGGGTGTGTGTGCACTTGTATACACACAAATAGGTACACACATAAAGATTGTTAATGCAATGCTGCTTATAACATCAAATAGATGTCCACATTCTAAATGTTCATCCATAGAACATTAGTTAAATAATTAAGTACAACCATACAAAGGATGAATAGTTTATCATTTTAAAATAGTTTGATATCTATGGTAATTCATATAATAAACAACCACATCTTAGGTTTGAATAAAATGAAAGTCTCTTGAAAAATTACATATGTAATAAGATCCTTTTTAATTTATGCAATTGAATAAAAAGGAAATTTAAAATCAAGCTGATAATCATTTTACCTTTTCTTGTGGGATTTGGGTTGACTTTCCCTCTTTTTTTGGTATTTTAATTGCCTAAAATTTTAAGTAATTAATTGTGATAAGTAAAAACAACCAACAAGGAATACGAAAACAAATTTACAGATTAAATACACAAGATATATTAATGGCCAATACATGTATAAAAAGATTTCAACCTCAGCATTTGTAAAGAAAGTGTATATTTCAAGAAAATTTATATATGATTTTCTTTCATCATTTTTCTTTCAAAATTTCTTAATATGATAAAATTCATTATGGAAAATGTTGATGCAAAGTGCACAATTTTGTACACAGCTAGTGAAAGACTTAAATTGATACTGATTTTCTTCTGGTTGGCAACTTCACATCTCCAGCAAAATTTAGTGTACATGTGTCATTCTATTTAGCAAATCTCTTTCTAGACATATATCCAAAGCAACTACTTGCAATGTGCACAGAGACCTGTCCAGCCACATTTCCTATGATGTTGTTTGCCCTATTAAAATCTTAGAGAGATACTAAATGGCTACTCTGAAATGATTTTAAAAGTCTACTGTACAACCATACTGTGAACTACAGGGACAGTCATTATAAAATAATAAATTAGCACTACATGAATTGACAAGAAAATAGCTCTAAGATAAATATTTACATAGAAAAGTAAGAAGAAATTAGGCAGTTTTTCATATAACAAAAGTAAAAATATGTATTTTCTTCATTTTTATGTGTTTGCTAGAATACACAAAACATTGTTGAATGTTACTCTGATGTAGGAAATGCAAAACAAATATTTTTAATGTGTAACTTTCTATTTTAAAGATTTTTTGAGAAAAATGTGATCCTATCTGTAAAATATGCCAAGTATATTAAAAGAAAAATAATGATTGTTGGACAGAATTTTTCAAATGCCAAAAATACTTTCACTTTCTGTGCATAATTGGACTTTTTGCAGAAGTGGATAAAGAGGCAGCTCTAAGCTCCACAATAACAGAGAAAGCACTTGTCCTACTCACAGCTTTAGATGTACTGGACAGCACTGACAGAAATGTAAAAATGTTTATATATTATACAAATTGCATATTATTATTTTAATATTGAATATGAATACACTACCATATATCAATATACAATATTGTAATTTTGTATATTATATATCAATATTTATATATTGTATAAAGTATATTATTATAATTTAATCTGTATTAAAACTTAAAAATAATTGTATATTATTATAAATATTTGTATATTGTTATAAAGTTTTTCACAAACATGCATTAATTATGCCAGTGAAGTATTTAATAAAGTGGATCATTCAAGAGCTCAGTAAGGGTATCGACCTTGAGATAGCCAGCCTAGTACAGGAGGCAGAAGAAGACGTTATCACTGAAGGTTACATAGTACTTTTGCCAGCAGGGAAATGCATTATTTGTAGGATTTTCTCACATACTAGAATACTATCCTATAAAACATACACTTATAGATATACATAATTGTAAACTCTTTTATAATAGTGCCATTAAGGTTACAAAGCATACTCACTAAACACTTTTATAACAGTTTTCTTCATGAAAGTTTGAGGTGCTGATACTTCTCTTTTAAATGATCTTAAAATGCAAAATAAATTGTTCAAAATTATGCAAATACAAACAATGATAATGGTTTGAATCTTTTCAAAGTATTGTAATTATAATCAGTAGCTAAATGTTGGAAAGCAAAGACTCTTTTAAAAAAATCTATGTATATTTCAAGTCTAATTTTTTTAAATTGTACTTTAAGTTCTGGTGTACATGTGCAGATCTTGCAGGATTGTTGCATAGGTCCACACATTACATGGTGGTTTACTGTCTCCATCCCCCCATCACCTACATCAGCATTTCTCCCAGTGATATCCTTCCCCAACCTCCCCACTCCCTGTTGTCCTTCCCCTAGCCCCCACCCCACAACATACCCAACTGTGTGATGTTCCCCTCCCTGTGCCCATGTGTTCTCATTGTTCAACACCCACCTATGAGATGTGGGATCTAATTAAACTTAAGATGTTTCTCTGATTTTTTTATTGTGTTTTTATGTCATTATATTTTGGTGGCTCTTAGAAATGCATACAAACTAATAAGCTAAAACTGAAAGAAGAAATGAATCAAATCAAAGGGATTGATGATATTTTATTTTTCCTTTTGCTTTGCCAAGTAGATGAAATAGCCCTGTCAAAGCAGTATGAAAGTCATTGCTATGCTGATGGAGGTAGCCAAAGAAAATTTTACGTGAGTGCTCTGTAATTAAATAGATATGAGAATTTACTTGCCCATTTTCCCTTCTCAAATCCTGGTTTCTGTCTTGGAAGCCTGTTAATGGTGTAGCATAACTTACATGCAGATGTTTAAGTTTTTATTAGGAAAATATCAGCATTATTATGCAGGCATTGCTTATATAGCAAATGAGGAAATACATTTAAAAACTTGAGAAGTTTAGAAAGAATGTAGGCAGCTCTGATCTGGGTTCCAGCAGAACCAGAAATTAGATTAGGCTAGTTGGGTCTGATGTAGCTGCAAGTAAAAGCAAGACACAGTATTTTATGGATGGACATAGTCCATATGGAGCAGGGAATTTTAAGCAGTGGCAACAGCATAAAAAATGCGTGAAAACTGAAAAACAGTGATATGTTTATATTATTGTAAGTAAAAATATTTGGGTAAAGAGAAAATCATATCTCGAAATAGAAATCAATATAGCCAGACATGGTCTTGAGGACTGTGCATATATAGAAAATGAAAAATGTCAGGGCAAGGGGTCTGAAAATCATTGAACGGGCAATGGGATGTTATCGGAAGAGTCTCTACAAATTTAGTTTGAACTGCTCCTTATACATATGGAGGTGTTGGGTAGGATGCTGCCTATCTGGATTTATCCTGAGTCCAGTCATTTCCAAGATAAAGCAAAAAATTTTGCAGCCTCCATATTCCATTGGTGGGACCTCCACTCTGAAGAGAAATGGAATCTGCAAAATTAGACTCTTGAATAAATGAGCTTGACAATTAACTGATACAAATGTAAATTCTACCTGAGATGATGCACCTGTGTGACTTTGCCAGCGAGCTTATCATCTGTGTTTTCGTTCATAAAATCAGTAGGAGTACTGCACGTGGGATGTGAATAGATCACAATATTACAACTGAGGGGCATTGCACAGTTTAAAAAGCTGGTGTCAGAAGCTTCCTGGGAGCTTTCTTAGGCAAGCAGAAAACCAAGGTTTTCAAGCATAGATTTTCTGGAGGAGGATGTCATTGGTGGGAGGCTGGCCAACAGCCCATATTTATTTAGTACCTTGCTAGCTTTTATAATATGAACTGTATTAATTGGTTAAAATCATGGAAATAATAATCATTAGTGTCAAAAATTTGGAAATTGCAGGATAAATATTAAAAATGAAATAAAAATTGTATGTAACCCAACCATCTGGCGATAATCACTGTTAACATTTTGGTATATACATATACAGGTTTTTTTTTCCCCCATGCATTAGACGGCATAAATCTATAAAAACTATTTGGTAACCTTCTTGCCTTCTTTTTAAAAATGTACACAAATATTTTTCTAGGTTAATAAATCTTTTTATCTAAGAGATAACTGAATGACAATCTGAGGTCAGCTTACTTCCTGCATAAGCAACTGAGGGCTAAATGGCCATCATACTTTGAGAACTGATTGAAAATGTTGCCCTATTATAAAATCAAAGGTTGGAGAATGCCGTTACACCACTATAAATAATGCTGTGATTCATAAGTGGGTGTTGAACAATGAGAATATATGGACACAGGGAGGGGAACATCACACACTGGGGTCTGTCGGGGGTGGAGTCTAGGGGAGGGATACCAGGGAGTGGGAGGATTGGGGAGGGATAGCATTAGAATTACCTAATGTAGATGATGAGGGGGATGGATGCAGCGAATCATAAATGCATGTGTATACCTATGTAAGAAACCTGCACGTTCTGCACATGTACCCCAGAACTTAAAGTATAATAACTTAAAAAAATTTAAAAAATGCTGTGATAAATATAAATTCTTTTGTGTAGTTTTTTGTTTTCTTAAGATGAATTCTAAGAAGTAGAATTTCTGGGTCAAATAGTGGCATACAATTTTAAGGATGTTAATGAATATTTGCAAATTGTCCCCCAGGAGGTTTCTATAATTTACATTCCTCTATTTCCCCTGTGCAGGTTAATCTTGAAATTTGAAGGATAATTATTTAATGGATTAATTAATAAGTTCTGTGAATGTGCAATGGCACTGTAATGTATTAAGCCTCAGGGCTGGGTTGTTTGCTTTGCCTGGATGCAGATGGTCACTTCCTTTCATATTATAGAAATATTTAAGTTGATGCTTAATAGATGATAAATAGCATGCATCATACCTTTTGATTAAACATAAAACATTTAGTCTAACTCCTGAAGGTATTGGAAAAATCAGCAAAGCATATGAAAATACTTAATATAGCTAGTTACACATTTATAATGTAAGAGGTAGTTTTCATGTGTTTATTAAAGTAGAATCAGATTACAGAATTCTCAATAATTTAAAGGAAATGTTTCCATGGAAGGCATCATATGCTACCATCTGAATTTTGTATGTTTTACTAATTTAAGGGAAAAATCTTAAGAGCTAAAGGCAAAGCACAGTTGAGTGCAACATGTATTTTGTTGGCTCATTCATGGACTATGTCCTTATAGACATAAAATAAATATTTTTGAACTAAGTTATGAAATTTAAAAAGAACCCAAAAGTACAAGACCCACTTTCTGAATTGGAAAAAGAATGCAAAGAGAATGTAATCTCTTTACAGAAAATGGATTCTGTAGGGGATGTGACTAATTCTTAGAATTTTTTTTTTCTTTTTTGTTGTAATAGTAACTGTAGACTGTACTATTGGTCACGACTACCTCATGACTACATTGATAAATTTGTTCAGTCATGTGACAAATTGATACTACTCAGGAATCACTGCCATACAGGAAGACCCTAGAGTATCTGAGGGAGCAAATACTTTCCTTCTTTCTGTCGACAACATTTGGCAGCAGAATTCTGGAAATTGTAGTCTAGTGTGAAGAGTCTCTATTGCTTAAATACTCAATTTTAAACATTTATTATGTGCCTATTAGATTAATTAATAGGCTGGATTTTTGTAAGTGTGGCTTGCTGAGTTTTGAGAATATATGCTTCAGTTGGAAACTGAATTCCTGTTTTGCAAGGAAAATGGAGTGATCTTATGCACATAGCACTTCCAGAGCTGTATTTGTGTATTGCAAACTGTCAATTAATGTTAGCTGTTTTTATTTACAAGTAATAATACTTATTGTTGATGTTGCTTGGTTGTTATTATTGCTGTTATTATGATTAGGAAAGTAGAGTCAACTCTTCTATCCTTTTGGATAATTGCTGACTGATAGAATTTAAGGATGTTAATGAATATTTGCAAATTGTCCCCCAGAAGGTTTCTATAGTTTACAGTACTCTATTTCACATGTGCAGGTCAATCTTGAAATTTAATAATTACTTAATGATTAATTAACAAGTTCTGTGGATGTGCAATGACACTGTAATGTATTAATATAATTACTTTAATGTAAATAATTAATGTATTTATCATCTATTAAGCAGGTTAGGGAACTACTTCAAATCAGGGCAGGGGGGAAATATCTGTGGAGCATTGTTCTAAGGAATTTTATTATGTTAAGATCTACAGCAATAGGCCTCCTGCGCTCTCATTTCTCCAAATAAAATTAACAACAATAATAACAATAACAACACTACACTGCCTCAAATGTTGCTTCTCCCACTGGCTACTGGAGACATGGAGGGTGCTTCTCTGGGATGGTGTAATCAGGGGGGGTGCCATACCATCTCTTCTAGTTTATCTTCCTGAAACTAGGGCCAATAAAGTGTATCAGTGACCCAATATTTTTCTGTTCTTACTTCTCCCTCATGACAAGAAGAAGTTAGGCTCCCCAAAACAGCAAAGGTAGGCCCCTAAACACAAGTATATTTGGTAGTCTCTAAAAGTAATCCAAATGTCCTCATTCTCTTCCCTCTAAATTTTAAATTATGTAAAATAAGGAAATATCTAGAGTCTAACACAACATATGTTGGGGTTGTCTTCCTCTTTACAGGGTAAACTAGTCTTTGGTTTAATGTAACATTTAGATTGATTGCTAAAAGGACATCTATGGAATTATTTCTCTAGCAACTCCCTTTTTTGCCTACTGTTTTCTCAATGAAATTTCCATGTAGCTATTTTAGTGTTGTCATTTTCTTTCATGACCTTATTCTCCAGGTTAAACTTTCTGATGTTTGGAGAAAGATGGTCTGAAGTGGGAGAGAAGGAATCTAATATGAGAAAGACACAAAGCACAAAGAGAAGAGAGAGAAAGAGAAAGGGAAGTGGGGGAAAGGGGAGAGAGAGAGAGAGAAACTCATGACATTATGACATTCATGATCCCGGTTCTAGCTCTAGTTGTTCCTGAGGCCCAAATACATCTTCAGTCTTTCTAGTTTTTGATTATTCAACTCTACTTTGGATTCCCTGAGCCAACCAACTTCCTTTGGATGTTTACGCTGGTTTGAGTTTGCCTTAGATTTCAAATATTGCAACAAAATTAGCCTTGACTTCTATTGTCACCGTACTGACTCCTCCTAGCCATTCATATTCAGGCTTTGTAGGATTGAGATGAAGAGTTGTCCATCAATGAGCTGTGCTTATTTTGTCAAGCATTAGACCCAATACTCTCAGCCTGAGAGACTGATTGGGCTCATTACAGTACAACATGAGATGTATATTATTGATCAGTTCAGCACTCGGTGCTGGCAGAGTTAAGTGCCCTAATTCAAACAGCACTGCTAATCCAAAAGAGAAGTCACATCCTAATCTAGTCTATATTTCAAAAACTCAAAGGCTATATATTCCAACAAATGATCATATGTTATATGTATACTTTTGATTTCTGCCAGTTCTTCATGTATTATTCTTTTCCATTGGTCATATGGCAATAGCACTAGTAGTTTTCCCCTTTTTAAGGTAATTATTACTTCCATAATTTAGATGAAAATTATATTTCAAATTTAAAACGTACAAGTCAGGTATTGAAATTTGGAAGTATCTTAAAATAAGTCTGCTGGAGATGTGATTACTTTGGATTTGGAATCCTTTAACATATTATAAAGTTAACTACTCATATTTTCATAGTTCTTAGCCATAGGGGCTCCATCTCTGTTTTGCTAATATAATCAGTATTCAGGAAAGAGTGATGAATTGAAAAACAGTTTCATTTTATATATATTTGTTATTGTTTTCCTAATGATCTGAATAGCCAGCTCCCTGATTCTCCATCTTGACCTGTACAAAATAAATCAGGCACCGCAGTTTGTTAGCTTTGTTAAAATGCAGGGCTGTGTCTAAGGTGGGGTGAGTAAGACAGCTAGGATGCAAAATTTAAGGAGACAGTCACTGTTAGTCTCATATAAGGTGTCTCTCTTGCCTCACCCTCATACTGATCTTGTTGAAATGCTATAAGCTGGTTTAGAAGTACATAGGCATCAAATTAGAAAAATAGCATAGTACCAACTCGGGGATTAAGAATAAATCAGAAAAAGAAACCCGAAAACCCAAAAACTGATTCTTTAGCAGAGCTGCCAGGTTTACCTCCTTTTCTCCAACAGGAAGTGCATCCTCTCACAGTGTCCAGCACAGATCTGTCCCAAGAAGTATCATATGACAATAGGAAAAGCACCGGCACTCAAGCGCATGTCCTTAAGTGAGTTACTTCTGACTCTGCAAAATGAAAATACTCAGATGATCTCCAAGGTCCTTTTCAGCCAGGTTGTTCTGAGTCTAAGATGTATTTTCATTGGTGATTACTCATCAGGTTTTTGATTAGTTTTGGGAGCAAAATAGAGAAACCTTCTCTGGGCAACTGTGTGAGTGAGGTTTGCTGCCAGCCTATCCTCTTTATTTTGGTTCCCTTTTTCTTGTTGATGACTCTTTCTTTCAGCTCTTTCAAACTTCAGGTGCCCTTGTGGGCTCCTTATTCTGTTACTCTTGCAAGGGATCTGAATCCTGTTTTCATCAATATAGAGATGACAAATGACAATTCAAACTTGTATTCGTCTACAAAGAATGTACAACTGGGAAGTCACAAGTAAGATGAATTATTAGTCAATAGAGTGGTGGGCAGTTTGGACATGAATTTAGGATACCTGAGCTCAGGACAGGCTGGCTTAAAGTTTACCTCAAAATAATAGCAATTTCTTTCTTTTTTTTTTTTTTGACAGGGTCTCACTCTGTCCCCCAAGCTGGAGAGTAGTGGTGTAATCACGGCTCACTGCAGAGATCTTCCTGCTTTAGTCTCCTGAGTAGATGGGACTACAGATGCATGCCACCATGCCATCTATTTTTTTTTTTGTATTTTCAGTAGAGATGGGGGTTTCACTATGTTGCCCAGGCTGATCTTGAACTCCTGGGTTCAAGCAATCTGCCTACCTCAGCCTCCCAAAGTGCTGGGATTACAGGCATGAGTCACCACACCTGACAAATAGCAACTTTTGATCCAAGGGCAAAGACTAGATCCCCTCTGACCCTATCCCAAGAAATGGCAATAGAGCTCTGGTAGCCTAGAGAGGTAAAGCTTACCTTAAATCTCCATGGGAATTTGTAGCAGCTTATTGGGAGGAGAGCTCCTAAGATTACCGTATTGTCTCATGTTTTGACAATACAGTATTCAATTTTAGCTCTGTTTTATGAAGTTAAATCTTGTGGAGAGGATTTTATCCTTTTGTATGGCTGAATTGCATTTTATTGTGTATATATACCACATTAAAAAAATCCATTCATCTGTTGTTGGACATGGGTTGATTCCGTATCTTAGATACTGTGAATATTGTTACAATAAACATGGGGGTGGAGATGTCTCTTTGATATACTGGTTTCCTTTCCTTTGGGTAAATGGCCAGTGGTGGGATTGCTGAATAATATGGTGGTTCTATTGGTAGTTTTTGAGCAACCTCCATACCATTCTCCTTGGCTGTACTAGTTTACATTCCCACCACAAACAAGTTCCTTTTTCTCTGCATCTTCACCATCATTTGTTATATTCAGTCTTTTTGAAAAAATAATAGCCATTCTAACTGAGGTGAGATGATGTCTCATTGTGGTTTTGATTTGCATTTCCCTAATGATTAGCAATGTTGAACATTTTTCATATATTTGTTGTCCATTTGTATGTCTTCTTCTAAGAAATGTCTGTTCAGATCATTTGCCAATTTTTAAATCAGACTGTTTAGTTTTTTTCTATTGAGATGTTTGAATTCTTTGTATATTCTGGATATTCATACTCTTTTGAATGAATAGTTTGCAGATATTTTCTCCTCTTCTGTAAGTTCTCATTTCATTCTGTTGATTCATTCCTTTTCTGTGCAGAAGCTTTTTAGTTTGTTTCAATAATATTTGTTTATTTTTGCTTTTGTTGCCTGTGCTTTTGTGGTCTTATTCATAAAATCTTTTTCCAGACCAATGTTTTGAGGTGTTTCTCCTATGTTTTCTTCTAGTAGTTTTATAGTTTTGGATCTCATATTTAGGTCTTTAATCTATTTTGAGTCTATTTTTGTATAGGGTGAGAGGTAGTGGTCTAGTTTCATTCTTTTGCATATGGATATCCATTTTTCATAATACCGTTTATGGGACTGTACTTTCTCTAATGAATGTTCTTGAGGCCTTTGTAAAAGTTTAGTTGGCTATAGATGTATGGATTAATTTTTGGGTTTTCATTTGGTTCCATTGGTCTATGTGTCTATTTTTATGCTAGTGTCATGTTGTTTTAGTTACTATAGCTCTGTAATATATTTTGGAGTCTGATATGCTTCCAGTTTTGTTCTTTCTACTCAAAATTACTTTGGCTATTTGGAGTGTTTTATGGTTCCACATGAAGTTTAGGATTTTTTTTTCTATTTCTGCGAAGAACATCACTAGTATTTTGATAGGGATTGCATTGAATATGTAGATTGCTTTGAGTAGTATGATCATTTTCACACTATTAATTCATCCTATTTGTGAGTATGGGATGTTTTTCCATTTGTTTATATTCTTTTCAATTTATTTCATTAGCATTTTATTGTTTTCTTTATAGAGGTCTTTCAATTCTTTGGTTAAATTTATTTCTAGGTATTTTATTTTAGTTTTTGGTAGCTATTGTGAATGGGATTGCTTTCTTGTATTCTTCAACTAAGATAATAAGCAAAATGAGGTCATATATCTCTTATCTCGCCTGGCACAGTGCCAGGCAGGGGGCATGTGATCAATATTTGTTCACTTTCATTGAATGTCATCATGGTTGATATAGTTTGGCTGCGTCTTCACCTAAATTTCATCTTGAATTGTGGCTTCCATAATGGGAAGAAATCCATTATGGAAGGGTTTCTCCCATGTTGTGGAAGGGACCTGGAAGGAGATAATTGAATCGTGGGGGCGGTTCCCCTATACTGTTCTTGTGGTAGTGAATAAGTCTCATGAGAGCTGATGATTTTATAAGGGGAAACCTCATTAGCTTGCCTCTTATTCTCTCTCTTGCTTGCTGCCATGTAAGACAGGACTTTCGTCTTCTGCCATGATTGTGAGGCCTCCCCAGCCATGGGGAACTGTGAGTCCAGTAAACCTCTTTTTCTTTATAAATCACCCAGTCTCAGGTGTGTTTTTATCAGCAGCATGAAAACAAACTAATACAATGGTCTATCTCTCTCACATATGTATAGGTCTCTTATATAGTATACTATACTATTAATGTTGTTCTTGCTTATAGAGATCATAGTATTATTCTTTTAACACTTATTTTGCCTTGAAGGAAGATATGTTTGACTCTCTCCCTCCTTTTAAAAAAATACCAGTATTAAAAGAACTCTACCTGCTTCTGAATCCTGTGTCATTCAATTTAATGATCTAGAGACTTTACTCTCCATCCAGAGACAATGTAATGTGTCTTTCCTAGACTGCTCTACCTGTATTAGCTGGCATATGATTTTTTTAAAATGGAAAATATGGTTTCTTTAGAAGCTCTGCTTGGGCCAGATTTTACATATCAATGCCAATTGACAGTTGAGTTATCAGCAGGATGATTCTCAACAACTCCAAAAGTCACATCCCTCTTCTGCCAAAAATAATTTTTAAAAAATGAAATAACACCAACAAAAGTATTTCCTAACATAGGGCTTTGGTCACTTTTAAAGTATCACGTGGAGATATAACCACATGACCAAATGTTTCCTCCAGTAAAGAGCTTGCAGCAGAATTGAGTTCTGAGTGTTTGTTTCAACCATGCAGTGCATTTGCCATCTGGCACATTTCACATAAAAATGAAACTGCTTTCATGGCTGAGTAGATGCCAAAATGGAATTGTGTAATAGTAATAAGGCCTTTTCTGGTTCATGAATATACCTTAGGTGCTGTTTCAAGCATGAAACTATAGGTGATGCTAAAATTGTCATGTTTTCTCTCTTCAGAAGTGAAGCATATAGTGAAGAAAAGAGTGAAGTTGCTCACTTTTATGAGCTTAGATCCCAGATATGATTTTTTAATGTGGAGAAATTAATCATAGTTAAATTCTTTGTCTATGATATTTGAAATGTGATTCAAGGCTTTAATTTAAATCTGGGTTTATGCCTCTTCAAAACATCTGGGTGGTGAGGGAAATACAGAATTCAGGCTAGAGACTGGATTTTTTGACTTCAGAATTCAAAAAAAAATTAAATGTCTAGAGATTTGCTGTTTCAAGAATATATCAAGTACATAGATGATTGACAGAATTTCCTCCTTCTTTTTAATGTCATGCTGCCAAATCCCAAGCCATGACTCCTTTTCTACCTTCCCTAAGTGCTCTATACACCTAAAGAAAGTGAATCTTCCCCATGCTACCCTCCAGGGAGCTGATGTAGGTTTAAGAAATTTTAGAACACTGTATCAATTCCAGAGGAACATATCACATTGATTGAGGAGGTGCCAGGGATGGGAATAATCCTTCATAAAGATATTTGTAGAAACTTTTGTGCATTTCTGCCATGTTGTACAACCTAATGGTGTATTCTCCTCTGCCTATAATAATTTACTTTTGGCAAAATTTACTTTTGGCCTAACATTTGTCATGCTTGATGTTCAGCTTTATACTAGAGTGTTCATTACTACATCTTTATGTGTCTCATACATATTTGTATTCTTTCTAGCATATTTTAGGCCCAGTAGAGTTTAGTAATAAACATGTCCCTTTGTTATCAACACCAATATCTATAGCATCAAAGCAATTTTCAAGTCGTTCTAGTCATTTATTCCAAGAGCTTGCTGCAGTGCAAACATAAATGCAATCAGAAGAAGGGCACACATTTACCTTTCTGGTCAACCTGCCTCCAGTGTATACTTGTCGCTTTGCACGCAGTTGCAAAGTCATTAATATAAGAAACAGCACATTCTTGTATGACATTATGGAAGTTTATGTCATATAGCTGTGAAAGATGCTTGGAAACTTATGCTTGCAAACCCGGTTTCTTATATGCTTCATAGTCTAACACAGAGAAGTTGTTGAGAGATTGCCCCAAGATACTTACTTGTTTCTTTCAAGAGAGGCTATTTCACCCCTATGCCTGCAGGCATTTTCTGATACCTGTTGCTGGAGAAAGCTGCACATGCTGATTCTCTCCAGCACTTGTCCACACAGGATTTGAAACTATAATCATTATTAAAAATGTCTCTGAGCCGAATACAAATGGACTGAGGCTTTTCTTAACTTGCAATCAGATTTCAAACTGTGTGAGGTAACTGGGCTGTGGATGAGTAAAGAATGAGAATTTAGTAAATGTTCTGTAGGAATTGGTTTACATCTCAGAAGTCTTTGAAAAACTGTTGCTTAGACTTTAGACTACCTATTCTTTCTTCCACAACATTCTATGCATGAAAGAAATAGTATTCCTCTGCTTGTAGCATTTAGAAAAGAGTCAAACATTGTGTAAGGCTTCTTGCATAGGCATTTATAGCTGGGCATGAAAAATGGCAATGACAACCTTTTAGCAATGTAGTTACAAGCTTGTCATAGATACCTGACTTCTGGTTTATCACTCTTGAGTTTTTTAGTTCAGTTAGGTTTTCAGGGTATAAAGATTACAGCTGATTTGCAGAGCCTGGTCATTAGCTCATTTTTCTAGGATTCTATCCATGTTGGAAAATCTATTCCACTTGTGTGAACAGAAATGACCCTGCTTAAAAGCAGGAGTACTGAGACTCCATTATACATATGCAGAGAGCTACCATTTTGCCTCCTTTTGTAACTTGTAGGTGGCCTTGTAGATGAAATGCCCAGCATAAAGTTCATCCTGTGGGGATGGTGTCATATCTGTGAATCTGTAGATAGCCTTGTAGATGAAATGGCTGTGTTTTCAGCTAATTTGTACTGATGGAATCACATCTGCCTGAGCACCAGAAAAAACTAATTGTGGACAGAGGAGAGTAGGCATGTAATATACAATGTGGCATGAACTGAAAGAGATTTAGCAGTGAAAATTATTTACTTATTATTTTTCCTGCCACCTTCTCGACTAATATGCTGCATTAAAGATAAGCTTGGGCTAATCTGCTAGGATTGATAAAGTTTTCAAATTCTAAAGATGGCATCAGAGCCTCATTCACTGGCATTTACAAATTTTAAATTCAGTATCTCAAAATGTGCAGGGAGTGTGGGAGATGAAACAGATTGTGGAGGTGGAGTATTGCTTGAATTTTGTCAGCACAACATCTAAATAAGGGCATGAGAAGAGAGAACCACTGTCAAACCATTCAGTGATATACAGAAACTCAAATCTCTCTATGTCAATCTCTTGGCATTTAGCATTGAGTACAAAAATTATTTTCTAGTGGGCTGAATCCTTCTTTTTTTTTTTTAACTGGATGTTTTAGACATGTGTATTCCCAGAATTAGACTAAAATCTCCAAATATCATTGTAGGACTTCTACCAACTATTATGAAATATGTCATTATTCATTTATTCACTCATTCAGTTAACAAATATGTATTGAGCACTTAATCAACAGCTGTTTCCAGTGCTGGAGATCTGCTGGTGAATAAGTCACACTGGTCCCTTGTGTCTTGGAGGTCACACTCTTTGAATAAAAGGAACCTTTGGGAAGAATTTTTGTTCTGAGAGAATGCTTGATAATCTAACCTCGAGGAATGCTCTCTTTTCTAACATTCTACTGGTAGTAAACTGGGATAGCCAGATTTACATGCATAACTCTATTAATCCCTAATTTTGTCGAGTACTTTATATTTACTCTAAAAAGTACTTTTTATATGTGTTTCCCCACTTGTGCCTAATCTCTTTAATCCATTTGTTGATTTTCTAATGTCAGTTTTAAAAATATTAATTTTTTTTCTAGCTTTATTTCATTCTTTCTCAAGTATGTCTCATTATTTTCAGTCCATGATCTCTATTATACTTGAGACAGATACTTTAATTTTTATAACTGCATTAAACATAACTATTTAGGCTACCCATTTGATAATTCTAATATTGGCAGTCTTCATGAGTCTGCCGTTTTTGTTTTCTGTGAACATATATTTTATGGAACATAAAACAGGAATATTTTTGAGGACCAGTTTTAAGCTACTTCCCTATAAAGGCAATTTTCTTTTGCTTATGAGAGGTAAATACTAAGTTAAACTAAATGTTAAGCTTTATATCCTCCCCTCTATGCTAGTAGTATATATTCTTGCTATAACCCATGTGAGTTCAGGTTTGTAGATATAAATTTTCTGGGAAGCTTTTCTACTTCCCACTTTCTTTCACCCAGAACTGAGATGAGACCAAGTGTCTTCCTTGTCTTCTTTAACAGAGACTTCCCCCCTTGTTTTATCTCCTGTCACTGAGGTCCTTGCATTCTGCAGGAGCTGGCTTGGTGTGAAATTGTCCTCTAAAACTGTAACATCCCTCCCTCAGGTCTTTACTGGTTGTTGTGTCATCATGCTTCAATTCAGATGTTATCTCTTTAAAAAGTCCTGCCCTGGCTGTGGGAGGTACACTTTCTGGTCAATTGATCCTATTTCTTTGTCTTCATCCCCTTATTAATTCCTGATGCTAGCTAGTTATCTAGCTTATTAATTTTTCTACATTTTTGTCAGCTCTCCCAATTAAGACTGTCGACCCCAGGAGTGTGGGACTGTCCTCTTTTGTTCATCGTTGTAACCCCCGTGCCAGAGATGGTGCTTGGCCCTGGAGGAATTTATACTGAATGATTAAAGGGTCATAAGTTTTGGCTGGTTATTAGTTCTCTCCAAAGTTTAAAGTCCTGGCTGGTTCTTTGTTCTTTCTGAAGTTTGTGAAAGAAATATGAAGAAAGAAAGAAAATAATGAAGACTCAATTAGTTACATTTGAGATGTCCCATGATATACCACGGTGTCGCCTCCTCTTCCTTTCCTGCTTTTCTGGTCTTAGAGCTCAGTTTCTGTTCCTCTTTCTATCTCTTGGTGGGCTCATTTCAGTTTGTAACGTTGACCTATAACAAAAAACCTGCGGCTGTGCTTATTTGCTTTCTTAACTCTTTATGGCAGCTTCCATATCTGATCCTAGGTCTCCAACTTGAATCTTCCTGTTTTTGACCCTCATTATGTTTTGCCTTAGTCCTCTCTCATTAGAAAAAAAAAGTAAAAAATAAATTTAAGAGGAAAAAGAAAAACAAAGTTGGCCTTTTTGTCAAATACTTTGAAATACAAGCATACTCATTATTAAAGCAGCATAACCTCATTAAAGCAAATGTTAAAAATAAATAGAAAAATAGATTAAAACATCACTACAGTCCAGCTACCTAGTCACAGTTATGGTCTGTTTCTTTTTACACATGCTTAGTTTTATTTTTATACAAGCCTAATTTTATTTTTCCCACTATATATACAATTATAGCATATATACAATTTGAATACTGATTTTTTTCGATTATTATTGTATCTTTAAAAATACATTTAAATATAAGCTGTGATGGCTGTATAATATTCCAGCTAATGAATATATATTAGTTTGCTAAGCCTTTGACCTATACTGAATGTTTGCACTGTTTCATAAGTCCAATTTTAATAAAAAATTTGTACACCTATTACATGAGTCATATCATGTATCATATTGAGGACCAGTGTTAAGCTACTTTCCTCTAACGATAATTTTCTTTTGCTTATGAAAAGTAAATACTAAGTTCAAACTAAATTTTAAACTTTATATCCTTCCCTCTCTACTAGTAGTATATATTCTCACCGTAACTCATGTGAGTTCAGGTTTGTTAATATATATTCTTAGGGAAACTTTTCTTTTCTTTCTTTTTTTTTTCCCCCACCCATCTAGGGAAACTTTTCTACCTCCACTTTCTTTTACCCAGAGCTGAGATGATCTAGCAAAATCTGTTACCAGTTGAGGCCAGAATTGCCTGTGGGATGCTCTTAAGGAACTGTGCTCTTTAGTGAATCATACCCTGGGATGCAGGCTGAGGACTGAGATGGTCACATATACTGAGCTGAGTGCATGAGATACAGGCATATACAGAGAATCTTCCTCTATAAAGATTCATTTGGGAGATGCAATCACAGAGTACAGTAGGAATTCGTTCTTCGGTGCAAGGGAAATATATCTATACTTTCCTAAGCAAAATTTTGTAGTCTAGACAAATTCCAAAATTCCAATCTACTATAATATTCAAATGCAAATAAAAGTAAAACTAAAAGTAACTCGAAATTCCTTTTATATCACTAGCGAGATCCACAAGTGTTATGTTCATATTCGCAAACTTGTCAAGGAATGCAATATTTTAAAGTCACGTGACTTCTGTGTCAGGGACATCCTTGTGGCTTGAATGTTCATTTAAAAAGTAAAGATTGATGATTCGCAAAAGTGTGAGATTAGGTTTGGCACCGATTCTCCTTTGTGTGGTACTTCCATTTCAGTGACTAAATTTAAATTTGGAAGTAAATATCTTCATGGGATACGCATTGTAAGAGTAAGGTTAGATTTGTTTATATTTATCTTGGAAATGTTTGTAAAGGTGTCGTAAGTAAACCATGAGTTCTTACAAAACTAAATTATTTTAGTATTTTCCGTGAAACTCTGCTAAAAAATAGAAAAATTAATTCTAGAGAAGGCAATAATTTAGTCCTGATGGAAAAAAGGAATACAGTTATGTTTTATGAAATATCTTTGCTATACTGACATGGAAGTGACATCATATTCCTTTTAAAATACCCTTCTGGAGTAGTATAAATGAAAACATATTTTCTGACTTCTTTCCTTTTCACTGCACTTCACCCTGGCTTTGGTCTTTCTGCTCTTATCTGCCATTTCTTTTGTCCTTTCTCCCCTCAACCCTGTCACTTTGATCTGCATTTCCTCACAGTCTCCACTCCATTCTTCTTTAATTTGAGACTTCCTTCTTTATTTCTCTGGTATCTTTATTCTACTGAACTTGAATCCTCTCTTTGAATCAAATAGTCACATTGACTGTGAAAAAAGGAAAACAATGTCAGATGTTGCCCTCCTCCCATAAAGGACAAAAAACACAGATTAAAGTATTAAAAACTTTTTTTCATCTTAAGAAGAGTTTGCTAGATGTCTTTGGATGGTGGTTTTTTTCCATAGACTATCTGCTTTTGAAGAATGAAGGAGATGGTGAAACATAGTACTGTTTACACTTATGAATTTTTATTTAAATAGCTTCTCATTGAGTAAGTAAAATTACAGATTTGACTTCTCTATTACATTAAGGGAGCAGACTGATTAGGTTTGACAATCAGGACATCATGGAGGAATGAGATGACACCTGAGATAGTCCTTTGAAAGTTAAATAATAAATAATACCTATTATCAGGGATGGCACTTATGTGTTACTCATATTCTTACACCTGGGGTTGGCCATGGCCCACATTCCTTCTGAGCATTACAGGTAGTTACTGTAATTTAACCAGATGTATTCCTTGAGTTGAAATTAATTTGTCCTTTTTGCTTTAGACTGTATACCTCATGACTTCCAATTTCACAGCTGGAATGGCACATACAACCTGTGAGTTAGGTTTTATTTTAAAGGAATTTTAGAGAAACTAGTTTTGTGATTCAGAAGGATTTAAGTAACTCACCAAGGTCACATAGCTGGTAATAGGAATAATTCAGATTTTCTGATGGCAAGATCAGAATTCTGCTTTCTATACCCCAGTTGCCTTAAGAGCTAAGCAACTGAGCTAAGTGTGCCTCGGGTATCTCCTAAAGAAATAGCTAGCAAATGGTAAAAGAATAATCCAGTTGTGTTAGGGAAAATTGTTGTCCCAGAGTCACAGTAAGGTTAAGTAAAGTGGGCTACCATCTACTTGGGGTGCACAGGAAATACCAAAAAAGAAATCTAATATTATCCTGAAACTCCATCCCCCATCAATATATACTCTTTGGAGATATACCTCACCTTCGTAATTTCTGGAATCCCTCCCTCCCTCCCTCCCTTTTCCTTCCTCCTCCCTTCTTCCTTTCTTTCCCTTCTTCCCTCCCTCCTTCTGTTACTTCTTTCCTTCCATTTTTTCTTTCTCTTTATCTTCCTCCCTCTTCCTTCCTACCTTCATAAAAAATCTAGTCACCATTCATGAACCAAGACCCCAATTCATAGCACTTGATGGAAATTAGTATATTAGATTATTTACTGTTAAATTAGAAATCCACAACAGCAACTCAAGGGAGGGAAAGAATCAGAAAAAGGACATTATTTTAAAGCTGGGTTGATGAGTGGTTACTGAGAGAGCAGGCATATATCTGAGTGACTTAACCCAAATGCCCATCAATGATAGCTTGAATAAAGAAAATGTGGCACATATACACCATGGAATACGATGCAGCCATAAAAAAGGATGAATTCATCTCTTTTGCAGGGTCATGGATAAAGCTGGAAACCATCATTCTCAGAAATCTAACACTGAAACAGAAAACCAAACACCACATGTTCTCACTAATAAGTGGGAATTGAACAATGAGAACACATGGACACAGGGAGGGGAACATCACATACTGGGGCCTGTCTGGGGTTGGGAGGCTAGGGGAGGGATAGCATTAGGAGAGATACCTAATGTAGATGACAGGTTGATGGGTGCAGCAAACCACCATGGCCGTGTATACCTATGTAACAAATTTGTTCTTCTTCACATGTACCCCAGAACTTAAAGTATAATAAAAAAAATTAAAATTTAAATTTAAAAGACCACTGTAATGCATCTAAGGGTCATGGAGTTTTCAAGTTTAAAAGAGACTGGCCCTACAGTGATCCAGGGAAGATTCTCCACTCCTGATCCTTTTTTTCCTCTTCTAGGTCCCTATTTCCTCCTGCTTTGTTCACATAGTAAATAGCAAAAGGATATTACTTTTTCCAAACTATCTGGGCAGAGATTTTACCCTCCAGTATTTAGAGTAAATGTTTATTGCATTGAGAAGTTATTTGACTCTGCAATTGTGCTGAGAATTTATTTTAAACATTTGGTCTTGAAGAGAATAATGACTACCTAAGGACTACAAAATATCCTATACACCATATTTTATGCTAATGAGTCAGTACTATTTTTATGTAATTTAATGAATCTTTTATCAAAAATTATTAGTAGAAATGGGTTGTTTAAACATCAATTATGTGAAAATTAAGGTCCTCTCTGCATTTCATTCTCCCTGAAATCAACAAATTTGAAAATCAATATCTGTATTATTCATTGCCTTCTCTTAAAGAGATGGAAACCAAAATCTCATTTTAGAAGATGAGATTTGCTAATTGAGCTCTTGAGTAAACTGTTGAGGAAATTAGAATACAAATAGGCTTAAAAAGGACTTATGTTGTAATATAAATTTATGAAAATAAATATTATCTATAACTCTATTATGTATTTTAAGAACTCATATTATTCATTCCTATCGCTTTTAAGCTCCCTTTTAAAGTAAATATCGTATTTGTACCTACTAATGGGAAATCAGAATTAAATATTCTTTGGGAAATAAATAATTATTAGGTTTTCCCAGATTCACAGATACTAACACAAGAAAACAAAATCCAAGGCTTTGCATGCTCACGAGTGCATCTAAATCTTTCATTTCTGGGAGACTGAACAGTATCGAGTGATAGGCTGTAAGTAAGCAAATGTTTATCGTGTTTTTTCAAGGTCCATAGCTGGGGGAGTTGGCACATATTCCTCAGAATCAGAAATGTCTTCATCTCTCCTATAGAGAAGTTTCTTGTTTTTAAAGAGCAAAGGGAAGAGAAGTAAATATGGAATATGCACAGGTAATTGGAGAGCCACAAACCTAATGCTTTAGACAGCAGATAGGTCAGTAAATGTTTCTTTTATGAAAGAAAGACTAGATTTTCTTTTTGTTTTTTATAGCCCTTGAGAAAAACAAAAACAAAGACAAAAGTATACCCAGGCTACAGCTGCTTAAGTGTCTTCTTGATCAGATTTGAGAGTTTGTATTCTTATTTTCAAGACTCTCTAGCTTTCTTTGTAGAGGATCTGTAAAGCAGATGTTCTGGTGTAAATCCATGTGCCTAGAATTATTTTAACCCCTCTAGTAAGTCATCCTTCTCCAATCCCTTTCCAGGATGCATTCCTTTTCAGAAATGTGAACACAGTTGACTACTATATACTGGAGAAGGCACCATCAGTACAGCATTTCTGTGCAGTCTCCAGTGCCCCTATCTTTAATCTTTAAAATGAACAAGTCTTTGGACTGAGCTAATAAAAAGAAATGAGTCCACAAAAAATTCTTTCACAGTGAAAGAAAAAAGTAAAGAAAGTCCTTGAGTTGGACAGTAACATCTAAGATACTTTAGGACAACATCTAGAACTGGTCTGTTTTCAAGGAACTGCTGTGACCTCCCTGATACTGTCTGCATCTTCCAGGCACTTTCAGCAGAAGGGGCATGAGCTGACAGATGCCATGATTGCTCCTCACGGGTGATTGATCAAAAAAGTATGTTTTGCCCTACCAGCAGCCTTGCCATCCCTTGGCTCACACTACTATTACAATCTCATATAACCGAATTTTTAAAAGAAGTTTTCTTTAGGGAATATAATAAAGAGTATCTGCTGAAAAAGTTAGAACTTCTGGGAACAAAAGTACTCTCTTGATTGGCCGGATACACTTCTCACTTGCTAGACAATGATCTGACTCTTAATTCACTTTCACAGCATGGCTATTGCCACTGTCTCCCTGGTGCCCTGAAAAACCTAATTAGACACACAGGGGTGAACATTTACTTTCAGTCAAGGGAATATTCCTTCTGGATAAATCACTGTGGGACCCTGAAAAATAATTGTGTTTGGCTTGATTCTAAAAGAACTGAATGAGCCCTCTGGTTGTTGGATTTCATTTGGTACTTTAACACAGAATACAATCTACTAGATATAGGGTTGGGGAATCTCTTTTTTGAAGGCAATTTTTAAAAAAGTGTTCTAAACAACAAGGCTCTGTTTGACTAAAATTAGAGGGGTAGGTATGTATCCTCACTCAATTTTCTGTAGTTGCCTTTATATGATGAAAGAAATCCATCTTCCCCCTTTCCTTCCCATAAGACTGAATGTTTTGCAGATGGTACCATCTGTTCAGCAGGAGATACTCAGAGCACATATTTTTTGAAAATCTAACTTGTATTATTTGCCCATATCTTACCGTATATTCATTTCATGTAAGTTTCTTCCATAGGAGTGGGTACTTAGGGAGAGCTATAGTTATGCCTGGCCACAGAAACTTTCTAATCTAATTCACTTTGTCTGCTTAGGACTCATCCTTCTCTTGTGCAGCTACAGGCCCTGTTTGCTGGCCCCTGACTTCTCTAGCCTTGCTCAGGTGTGGTTAGAGAAAGCCTCTTTCCCTAGACTTGGCCCTACCAAACATCTGATCTGGTGCTGAGTAGACCAAAGAACACATGGGGTTCCCAGCTAACCCTGGACCCCCAAGCAATAGGCAGTGTCCAGGGTTAGCTATGTTTATGTAGTCTGATATTTAATGTGGCTGAAGTAAACTCACAGCTGCATCTTTACAGAGGCTGGCCTTCACTAATCCTGGTCTGGTCTCAGGTTCTGGTTTAGTGTTTCATTTCTGTGGGAACTGGAAGGCTGATTCAACTCTAGTGTGCTTGGATAGTGTTCTCACCTTCTCTGGTCCTGCTGATCATCTCCCTGAGAAACATGGACTTTGTCCTCACCATACTCTAGTCCAGATCTTAGTTAGTTGGTCTCCACTTCCTGTTTTCCTGCATTGAATGACAATGTGTTCATACCACTTGCCTTCAGATATTGCCTGGAACCCGTGTTGATGCCTTTAAGCCTGTGTATCAAACAGAATTGACTTTAGATTTTGATGATGAACTTTCTCAAGCCCAAGGTCACCTACCCTCAGACAACTGTGCTGGGCATGTAGATAACCTTATTCAGCTTTTCAGGCTGATTTTAGGTCATTCATTCTAATTTCTCATGTCAAGTTCTAACATCCTGGTGTGTCTGGAAGCCAAAGTCTTCTAGCATTGCTAATTCTTAATTTTTTTTTTGTTTTAACTCCTGATATTGCCTCAATGTCTCAGATGAGATTGACGGTAGAATGGCTCGTGATGAGGGAGGAAGGAGGACAAATGCATTTAATGAATTTTATCCAAATAGCATCATAAAAAATAAGAGAAGATGGCTGACTAGAAACAGCCAGAAGGAACATCTCCCATCAAGAAACCGGGACACTAGAAAGACTGCCACACATGCTCCAAGCAGATCTTCAGAAGGAAGGCACCAAAAATGGATGGAGGGAGGACACAGATGCTAGGCTGAAGTGGGAGGAAATGGGGAACCCAACATGGGGCTACCAAGCACCAGGCCTTGTTTCTGGCCCCCAGTGAACACAGAGGAAGGGAGAATCAAAGAAGATAAAAGCAAAAAGTCACATCCAAAGGATAGCAACTTCAAAGACTGGAGGAATTTCAGCCCACACAGATGAGAAAGATTCAGCACAAGAACTCTGGCAACTCAAAAAGCCGGAGTGTCTTCTTCATGCCAAACAATGGCACTAGTTCCTCAGCATTGGTTTTTAACTAGACCAAAATGGCTGAAATGACAGAAATAGAATTCAGAATATGGATAGAAATGAAGATCATTGAGATTCAAGAGGAAGTCGAAACCTAGTCCAAGAAATCTAAGGAATACAATAAAATGACATAGGAGCTGAAAGACAAATTTTAGACTGTGTCTAAAATTTAGACTTTTTCAGCTCTATCAAAACTGATAGAGCTGAAAAACTCACTTCAAGAATTTCAGAATTCGATCACAGGTATTAACAGCAGAATCGACCAAACTAGAAAAAGTATCTCAGAGCTTGAAGACTGGTTCTCCAAAATACCTCAGTCAGACAGAAATAAAGGAAAAACAAAAAAGAAGAATGGACAAAACTTCTGCAAAGTATGGGATTATGTAAAGAGACCAAATCTATCATGTATTTGACATCCCTGAAAGAGAAGGAGAGAAAGAAAACAACTTGGAAAACATGTTTCAGAATATTATCCATGGAAATTTATCCAACCTCACTAGAGAGGCCAACATTCAAATACAGGAAATGCAGAAACTCCCAGGGAGATTCTATACAGGATGACCATCCCCAAGACACACAGTCATCATCTTCTGTAAGGTCAAAATGAAAGAAAAAAATGTTAAAGGTAACTAGAGAGAAGGAGCAGGTTACCTATAAAGGAAAATCCATTAGCAGAGCTTTCAGCAGAAATTCTATAAGCTGGAAGAGATTGAGGAGCTATATTGAGAATTTTTATTTTCTTTTGTGATAGAGTCTTACTCTGTTGCCCAGGCTGGAGTGCTGTGGCATAATATTGGCTTACTACAACCTCTGCCTCCCAGGTTCAAGCAATTCTCCTGCCTCAGCCTCCCGAGTAGCTGGGACTACAGATATGCACCACCATGCCCAGCTAATTTTTGTATTTTTAGTAGAGACAGGGTTTCACCATGTTGGCCAGGATTCTTTTGATCTCTTGACCTCATGATCCACCCTCCTTGGCCTCACAAAGTGCTAGGATTACAGGCATGAGCCACCACTCCCAGCAAGAATTCTTAAAGAAAAGAAATTCCAACCAAAAATTTCATATCCAGCCAAACTAAGCTTCATAGGTGAAAGAGAAATAAGATTATTTTTCAGACAAGCAAATGCTAAAGAATTCATAACCACCAGACCTGCCTTACAAGAGGTTCCTAAGGGAGTGTTAAACATGGAAATGAAAGACCATTACCAGCATAAATAAAGGGAGATATTTATGGGCATAAATCCACACACCTACAACCATGTGATCTTCAACAAAATTGACAAAAACAATGTTGAAAGGACTCCCTGTGCTAGCCATATGCAGGAGATTGAAACTGGACTCTTTCCTTATACCATTACAAAGCTCAACTCAAGATGGATTAAATACTTAAATGTAATACCTAAAACTATAAAAGCTCTGGAAGATAACCTAAGAAATACCATTCTGGACATTGGCCCTGGCAAAGATTTCATGATGAAAACTCCAAAAGCAATTACAACCAAACAAAAATTGACAAATGGGATCTAATTAAACTTAAGAGCTCCTTCACAGTAAAAGAAACTATCAACAGAGTAAACAGATAACCTACAGAATGGGAGAAAATATTTGCAAGCTATGCATGTGACAAAGGTCTAATATCCAGGAATCTATAAAGAAACTAACTATAAACTAACAAGCTAAAAACAAATAACTCCATTAAAAGATGGACAAAGGATATGAACAGATATTTTTCAAAAGAAGACAAACATACAACCAACAAGACTATGAGAAAATACTCAACATCGCTAGGCATTAGAGATATACAAATCAAAACCACAATGAGATTTCACCTCACATTAGTCAGAATGGCTATTACTGAAAAGTCAAAAAATAACAGATGATAGTGAGGTTGCAGAGAAAAGTGAATGTTTGTACACTGCTAGTGGGAATGTAAATTAGTTCAGCCAATGTGAAAAGCAGTTTGGTGTTTTCTCAAAGGAATTAAAAAGAACCACCATTTGATCCAGGCATTCCATTATTAGGTATATTCCCAAAGGAATAAAAATTGTTCTACAATAAAGACATGCATACATATGTTCATCACAGCACAATTCACAATATCAAAGACAAAGAATCAGCCTAAATGCCCACCAACAGTAGACTGGATAAAGAAAAGGTGGCAAATATACACCATGGAATACTACACAGCCATGAAAAAGAAAGAAATCTTGTCCTTTGCAGCAATGTGGATGGAGTTAGAGGCCATTATCCTAAGTAAATTAACACAGGAACAGAAAAAGAAATACTGCATGTTCTCAGTTATAGGTGGGAGCTAAATATTGAGTATACATGAACACAAAGAAGGGAACAACATATAAGGGTGGCTAGTTATCTGAGAGTGGAAGATGAGATGAGGATAGGAAAACCACTCATGTAGTACTATGCTTATTTCCTGGATGATGAAATAATCTGCACATCAAACCCCTGTGACATACAGTTTACCATATAGCAAACCTGAACATGTACCCTTGAACTCAAAATGTTTTGAAAAAACAAAAACATTAAAAAAAAAAAAAGCATTACACTGGAGGTAAGAAAAGTAAATCTCCTTCCATATCTACTACTTAATATTGGGGGGTCTTAGGTGCATAACGATGAATGCTTCACTTTCAGGGCTGGCCTCCTTAGCAGCAAACATGCTTCTTGTTTAATTGTCTCAACTTTTTGGGGGGAGTGACAAACACGATGATTTTATTTTGTGATACTATTCAGGCAGTGTTATAACATGGGTATATTATAAGTTAAAAGACTTTTACAGGGGACATAAGGAATATTGTTTCTTCTACCAACTAAGTACAAACCAAGACATTCATAACACAAGGATTTTGTGATGGGCAGTGTTGAAAAGCAGCTGACTCATTTAGTCTTCCTGGAGTGCCATATCAAAATATCTTACACTGGCTGGCTTAACAGTCATTTATTTGTCATAGTTCTGGAGGCTGAGAGGCTCAAGATCAGGGTGCCAGAGTGGTCGGATTCTTGGTGATGGTTCTTTTCCTGCCTTGCAGATGGCTGTGTCTTGCTGTGTTCTAACATGGAAGAGGAAAAGAGAGATCTGGTTTCTTCTTCTTCTTATAAAGGCACTAATTCCATCATGGGCTCTTTCTTCATGGCCTTAGCTAAATCTAATTATCTTCAGAAGGCCCCACCTCCACATATATATCACATTAGGAGTTAGGTCTTCAACATATGACTTTTTGGGGGGAGGACACAAATATTCAGTGTTTGTAAACACTGATTTAAACCACTCATTGGCTGAGTTGTGTACCGGCTGCTGAGGGACACTTCTATAAGGAACCTTAGTAGTTTTTTCCACTTGCATGATCTGTGTAGAGTTTGTTTTTCTTGATTATTCTATTTTTATTTTTTCTCTTTACCCAGGGAAATTTCCTTGCCTTGTAGGCATAAGTAAAACTCACCTATATATTGTAAAGTAGATGTAGCCTATTCTTAACTCCTTCATCTCCAGTATTCCACTACAAGACCCAGCCAGAAGTGACTTCACCTTCCTCTGAATTACCATTTGATATAGTTTGGCTGTGTCTCCACCCAGATCTCATCTTGAATAGTAACTCCCACAATCTCCACATGTGGTGGAAGGAATCTGGCGGAAGGCGATTGACTTATGGGGGTGGGTCTTTCCTGCACTGTTCTCATGATAGTGAATCAGTCTCTTGAGATTTGATGGTTTTAAAAATGGGAGTTTCCCTGCACAAGCTCTTTTTTTGCCTGCTGCCATCCATGTAAGATGTGACTTGCTCCTCCTTGCCTTCTGCCATGATTGTGAGGCCTTCCCAGCCATGTGGAACTGTGAGTCTAATTAAACCACATTCTTTTGCAAATTGCCCAGTCTCAGGTATGTCTTTATCAGCAGAGTGAAAATGGACTGATACATGATTGCACTCAGTCACTGGTCTAAATCATATAGCATGCTCCATGCCATTTATTTCTTTTATCTTTGGTGCATGGCAAAGTTTTTGAAACCATATGAACATTAAAAAATATCTGTGGGATGAATGAATGGATATTCTATTTTTAAAATAAGTTTTAATCTTAGAATAGTTCTGGATTTACAAAAAACTGAGAAGCTAGTATAGACAGGCATATACCCCATACCCAGTTTCTGCTATTATTAACATTACACATAATATGATACATTTGTCACAATTAATGAACCGATAACACAGTAGTATTAATACAAGTCCATACTATGGTTAGATTTCATTTTTTTTCTGTTTTCCCTTACATTTATTGAGATATGATTGACAAAAACTGTATTTAAGGTATACAAAGTGATATTTTGATATACATATACATTGTAAAATGATACTACAATCAAGCTAACATATTCATTAAACCTCACCTAGTTACCATTTTGTGTGTGTATATCTGTCTGTCTGTGTGATGAGAAAACTTGAGATCTACTCTCTCAGTAGAAAGAGTAGATCTTTGTGAAAGGGGAGATGTTCGTCAAAGGGCATAAACTTGCAGTTATAAGATGAATGAGTCCTGGAGACCTAGTGTACAGCATAGTGATTATAGTTGATAACAATTAATTATATACCTGAAATTTGCTAAGATATCTTTAGTTTCCATCTAATGTCTTTTTTGTCTTTTAGCATCTCATGCAGGATAACACACAGCATTTAGTCATCATGTCTCCTTAGGCTCCTCTTGACTCTGACAGTTTGTGAGACTTTCCTTGTTTTTTATGACCTTGATTGTGTTTTGAGGAGTACTGGTAAGGTATCTTGTAGAGTGTCCCACAATTCGGGTTTGTGTGCTGTTTTACTCATGATTAGAAGAGGGTGATGGGTTTTGGAGAAGACCACACAAAGTGCTATTTTTATCACATCACGTCAAGGGTACATACTGTCAACATGACTTATCACTGTTGATGTTAACCTTGATCAGCTGGCCCAGGTAGTGTTTGTCAGGTTTCTCCACTGTAAAGTTACTCTTTTTAAAAAAATCCTCATCTTGTCACACTATACTTTTTGGAAGAAAATAATGATGTGTAGCCCATATTTGATGGTTGGGGAGTTATGTTCAACCTCCTTGAGGGCAAGTATGTACACAGAGTATTTGGAATGCTTCTGCACAGAATATTTATTTGTTCTCTTTATTTATGGATTGATTCAGTCATTGATTTAAACAGCATAGACTATGAGTGTTTTATAGTCTGGTTAATAACACAATCTGCTTTTTGTTTTTCACAACTAGATCAGAAGTTTCGAGATGCTTCTACATCCCCCTGCTTGCCTGACACAAAACAGATTACCTCCAAAATAGACACTCGTTGGTTGATAGAACTAGAGTAAGTATTAAGTTCCCCATATCTGTAACGATGTCCCAGAGCAGTCTAATTGATCTTTTGACATTGTCTTAGCATACTTAACCACCTTTCTGAAAATGATATCTGAGGTTGAGAGACCTTTAGAAATCATTTAATACAACCATTTCACTTAATACAACCATTTCATTTACAGTGGTGAAACTTAGAACTGGAGAGGAACTTATGGACCCATATGTGGGATGAGAACCTACTTTTCTAACCTTCAATGTGATGCTCATTAGACATAATGAATGCTGTGATAACTACTGCAATATCTAGTGGGTGTAACGTGCTCACCACAGGCTAGTTGAATCTGTTTCTGTAGGCAACAGTAAGCCATCGGAGAAATTTTGTCAGTTCTGTTTTTGTTTTGCAAGGTGGATTGATACTTTTGAAGGATCTCTGAGGCATAAATGTCAGAAGGAGGGTGAACAGGTTTAAGAATGATGAGGTAACCTGCTATAGAAGTAGATCAGACAAGAGACTTTGAGGACCAAGTCAGTGGCAGTGGGAAGAGAAGAGCAGATAGACTGAGAGACATTGTATTAGCATAAAAGATGTTTTCTGGGGACCCAATAATTAGAGGGTAAGGAAGTAAGGTATGATGAAGGTGATGCTGAGGTCCTTGGTTTGGGCTTTCCACCATATGGAAAGTGATGTCACTAATAAATACATAGCAGGTTTGGAAAGAAATAAATTTGTTAGTTGTGATACCTGGTAGGCTCTTAGTAATTCTGGTAAGCAGCAGGAGATTGTATTGAGTTTAGGAAGAAAGCTAAAGCCCATGTTATTAATCTAAGAGTTAATGTCAACTGGTTGATGAAGCCATTGGAAGTGATGAGATTACCAAAGGATTGTAGAAAAAAGAGAATTGAATTACCTGAGTTTACTAAGGATAGAGGACAGAGAAAGCAAAAGGAAGTAAATCAACGAAATGTGGAGTGATGTGGGGAAGCCTGGTAAAGAGGGAGGATGATTTGTGTTAAATTCTGCAATAAGATAAAATAAGAAGAGAATTCAAAAGAGGCTGGCAGCACTCAGCGTCTTGGGTTTCAATCTCAGACGTCTTTTTCAGAAACGCAGTTAAATATAGTAAGCTAATATCAACAGATCAATTGGATTTATTTGGGATATATTACAGATATTGGGAACTTAGATCTTACTTTAGTTCTATCAACTAACAAATGTCTATTTTGGGGGGCATGCACTCAGTTAAGTGGTGACCTTAGCAAGAGTCCTGCAGGTGGAGAGCCAAAAGAGCTGGATACCGCACAAATAGAGGACAAGACAGATATACAGCATTTTCATTATGGTTCTTACTGGCTCAATTTCCCTTCATTCCCCAGGTTAGGGATAATTGTATGAGAAAGGATTTAAGTTAAATAAGAAGTCTTGTTTTTATGAGACATCGGGATAGGTTAGTAGGATGTTTGAATCATTTGGGGAACTCTCTAGACTAAAGATGTGGGTAATTTAAGCTGGAATAAGTTAGTCTTACATGAATAAAAAATGTCTCTAAATTTCCCTCTAAGCCTTTCACTTATTCCATAAAGTTGAACATATAAGATTACAAGGGGATAGTTTTTACTTTTGCATGTACTCACAGGATAAATTTGCTCTGTCTGAAAATATTGAATTTTCTAAGTAGTTGATTTATTCAGAGGTTTCTGAATATTTCAGTATGCGATCAATTGTACTTTTAATAAACTGTAAACAATGTTTACTGCTTTATTTATTGAATTTAATTAAAGGGACTTGATGGCTAACTAGTACAGTGCTTTTGACAGGTCCCAGACACTGGGTCCAGTTACTAGAGACAACACAGAAAGATGATAGGATGATTGCATTCTTGAAAAATGGAACAAAACAAAGCAAAATAAATTTTTGTTCATTTGTTTGGAGGCAGAGTTTGCCTGAAAAATAGAAGGCCAGTGTTGTGAAAACTTTCCCGTGGACCTCCCGAGTTTTCAAGCAGATGCAGGCGATACAAGACTCTTTTTAAAGAATAGCCTTCGCAACTCCTCACAGCCTCACTGCTGTTTTTGCCTAGAGGTGTAAATAGATTCAAAGGTCATCTGCGTCTTAATGTCTCATTTCTCTCCTTTTGGAGTGGTTTCAGTTTGAGTTGGCATCATTAAGTTGAGGTAGCTCCCCAGTCAATCTGAAAGAATCAAAAGAGTCCTTATACCCCCTACAGAGCCTTTTGCAATCCTCTGGGGCTTAAGACTCCAAATGATTTGATTATGTTTGCTTATATAATAGTTGCAATATTGATTGAAACTAGAGGTGGCCAGGAAGGGTCAAACTGTGCTTTATGTTTCCCTGTAGTCGTATAGATCATAGCCTATTACTTCCACATCATCTAGAGGAAAGAATCACCATCATCTTTCTAAAACCAAAATGCACTGCAAAAAATTTTATAGACCTTAAGAGAGCTTTGACAGAATTGGTTGGCACAGTAGTAATTTGGTTTTCATGAGTAGTTTTCTTTCATGAATAAATAGCACTGTGTTTACACACAGAATAAAGCTCACTGAAAATCTATTTGTTTTTGACAAATTCACTGAAAAATTGACAAAGGAAACATTTATTTTAGACACTGCTAGCCAATCCAATAAAGATCCTGGTGAACTAACTTTTAAGTTTTTTTGGTCTGCAGACTGAAAGGTTGTTTTCACTACTTCTTTATGTTTACAGATCAAACACCTACAGACGTATTGCAATCTACAATATATAACCCTTGCATTAAAGAAGACCTCTAGCGTGAAGGACCAAGTCGGTCTTTTGTGTTTGTACTTGGTGTGAGTCCATCAGTACTGGGGGTAAAATATGCCCTAGTAAATAGCTTTGGGTTCATTCCCATTTGCAAACATGCAGTACAGTGTTCTACAAAGAAGTTCAATTAGAAGAATCCACATAATATCGTATGTGCATGTGATGATTAAATGACCCAAAGCTTTTCCAATTCTGGGGACCTCACAATGTTTATCATTTTTGGATTTTTCACCACCTCTAGAGAGAGCAGGAGACAACCATGTCCCTGAAGCATTAGGTTTTCAGCAGGAATGTTCATGACTGTGTTGCCTCTGATCCTGGTGAACGACTCATTGGTTGCCTTTGGTGGGTGTCGGTGCTTGTGTACAGGGACGGGAGAGACAGGCAAATGACCCTGAGAAAAATTAAAGAAAAAAAAATAAAATGTAGTTCTTTGTTGGAAGATCCATACTTAGGGAAAGTTGAAAGATAAAATGAAAATGAGTTTTATGTCATTTTATTCTGAAAATGCAATTTTTTTGTATTTACTAACTTCCACCATAATACAGTAATTTTGACATGACAGTTATATTTTAAAAGCACATGTGTTTTAACTAAAATGGCATTGTACTAGCTTTAAACAAAGCAAACATTTGACAACAGATGGGAAAAAGAGAAAACCCTCTTTTGTCGCCCTACATAAATCCTAACACACTGGAAACAGAAAATACCTTTAATGAGAGAGTAATGACCTAATAAGTGAAAAAGAATCCTCATTGAACTGAAATATTTTTTATAAGTATAAGCATTGCAAAGATAGAAATTGTGTCTGAGCTTATCTCACTTTCTGTGATGTGTGATATATTCAATATATATTCAAGGTAGAGTCTTGCTTTGCCACCCAGGTTGGAGTGCAGTGGAATGATCTCGGCTCACTGCGACCTCTGTCTCTCAGGTTCAAGCAATTCTCCTGCCTCCAGCTCCTGAGTAGCTGTGAATACTAGTTTTGTGTGTGTGTGTTTTTAGTAGAGACAGGGTTTCACCATTTTGGCCAGGCTGGTCTTGAACTCCTGACCTCAAGTGATCCTCCAGGTTTGGCCTTCCAAAGTGCTGGGATTACAGGTGTGAGCCACTGCAGCAGCCTCAATAAATAGTTTGTGAATGAATAATTTGCAGTCCAGAAAGTTTAAAAATTGTTTCCTTGTGTAGACAGACTTTTTGAAGGCAGATTCCTTTCATACACTGAAAGGGAGATTGGGAACCAGACGATAGAGTTCAAGGGAACTAAAATCAGAAAAGGAGAAAGGGCCAGGGCCAGGGAGCACACAGCAGGCTGGGAGTTCTGGGAGACTTGCTATTTTGTTGGGATAGCTCTAGGTCTAAGAGACTCATGGTGTGAAACCAAGTCACCCTTGGCATGTGTTGCCTGAACCCAAGCAGCTCCAGTGCTGGCCCCACTTTGTGCTGAAGAGCACTTCCAAGTTCTCAGTGGTACTTTCTGATAAAGACCAGTTTGGGGATCCTATCTAATCCACCACTTCCTAAAACTACTGACCTTTAGTGTCAGGCTGGGGAAAATTTTCAGTGTCAAGTGGGGAATTTTCCAACATCCTCCTGAATCCCATCTGCAGAAAGGTTTTAAAAAAACCTATATACCCAAAGGATTATAAATTGTTCTATTATAAAGACACATGCATACATATGTTCCTTGTGGCACTGTTTGCAATAGCAAAGACCTGGAACCAAACCAAATGCCCATCGATGATAGACCGGACAAGGAAAATGTGGCACATATACACCATGGAATACTATGCAGCCATAAAAAATGATGAATTTGTGTCCTTTGTAGGGACATGGATGAATCTGGAAATGATCATTCAGCAAACTGACACAAGAACAGAAAATCAAACAGCACATGTTCTCACTCATAGGCAGGTGTTGAACAATGAGAACACGTGGACACAGGGAGGGGAGCATCACACACTGGGGTCTGCTCGGGGGGACTAGGAGATGGACAGCAGGGGGTAGGGAGTTGGGGAGGGATAACATGGGGAGAAATGCCAGATATAGGTGACGGGGATGGAGGCAGCAAACCACATTGCCATGTATGTGCCTATGCAACAATCCTGCATGTTCTGCACATGTACCTCAGAACCTAAAGTGCAATAAAATATATTTAAAAAATACAGCAATTGTGAAGAGTAGTATGGAGATTTCTTAAGAGATTAGAGACAGAACTACCATATGATCCAGCAATTTAATTTCTGGGCATATAATTAAAGAAAAAACTAGTGGCTTGAGGAGAAGTCTGTACTTTCAGGTTCATTGCAGCATTGTTACGGTGGCCAGGATATGGAATCAACCTTAGTGTCTATTGATGGACGAATGGATAAAGAAATACTATCCAACCTTTAAAGTCGCTCTCATGCTAATTTATTTAGAAAAATTTATTTCTTATGGTTCTGGAGTTTGAAGTCCAAGGTCAAGGGGCTGCATCTGGTGAGGGCATTTTTGCTACTCATCCCATGGTAGAAGGCAGAAGAACAAAAGAACTTGAGAGAGCAAGAGTATGAGGGCTCTTTAAAACAAAGAAGTTCTGTCATTTGTGACAGCATGGCTGAATCTGGAGGGCAATGGTCTAGGTGAAGTGAGCCAGACATGGAAAGACACATACTGCCTGGTCTCGCTTATGTGTAGAATCTATGAAGGTAAGCCTCACAGAAACAGAGTAGAATGGTGGCTACCAGACGGTGAGGGTTGGAGGATTGAGGAGATAATGGTCAACAGACACAAAATTCCAGTTAGACAGGAGGAATAAGTTCAAGAGATCTATTACATATAATGAGGCTGCAATTAACAGTAATAGACTATACACTGGCAAATTTCTAGAAGGGTAGATTTTTAAGTGTTCTCACTCCAAAAATAAGTATATGAGGTAATGCCTAGGTTAAAAATCTTGATGTAACCATTCCAAAATGTACACAAATATCAAAACATCATGTTGTACACCATAAATATGTACAGTTTTTACTTTTCAATTCAAAAAATAAGAAAAATGCAGAAAGAAACCCTTGTGTTGGATTGAGTTCTCTATCATCAACAGGGATGGAGAGGTTTTAGGGAAAGAGAAATATCACCTCTCTCACTATTAGAAACAGATTTTATTATTACTAACCTAGAACACTGCATTTCTTCTTTGTTGCTGGAAAATTTCTGATAACACCTTTTAAAAATTTACCTGAGATTAGTTGATGATTAAGTTAATCATTCATTAAGTGATCACTTAAATTAAGTGATCACTTAAATGAACGTTTAACAGTAAGCCATGATTAAGTTAAACGTTCATTAAGTGATCACAGAAAGTAAAAGTTTGGGGAACTTTGCCAGGAGCATTTGGCGAAAGCAAACCCTGTTCTGCACAGCCCTTGGTGGACGTCTTTTGTTCTTGCAATAGCAGCTCCCTCTTGAGTGTGCCTTGGGCCCCTCAGTTGAGCCTGGGGCATCTGCTCACTTTTGGCCTCTTTCTGAACAGCACTGGGAGAAGGAAACACTGAGGGAAGGAAGTACTGGGCTTGCGACAGGTCTGGCCACTGCCTTCTCACTGGACCATGGTAAGGTTGTTACCTCATCAAGGAGAAGTGCAGAAAGCTTAGGGGCCTGGATTTCTAGATTTTGTTGCCAACTATGTCACTTACTGGCTATGTCCTTGGGGAATTTATCTACTCTGTAAGCCTCAGTTTTTTTCAACTTAATTATTAATGCCTGCCACATAATGTGACTGGGGGGATTCACTTAATAATATATGGAAAACCATAGAATAGTGCCCGGCATCTAGGAAGTGCCATAGCCCCTTTCAGCAGCTAGTGAAACCTGCAGACCACTTTTCAGACTGATATTTTTTATTTTTAGTTTTTTCTAGGTTTATTGAGTTATAATTGAAAAAATAAAAATGGAATATATTTAAGATGTACAGCATGATGTTCTGATGCATATATATGTTGTAAAATGATGACTACAATCAAACTAATTAACGTATCTATCACTTCACATAGTTCAACGTTTTTTTTTTTGTGGTGAGAATACTGAAGATCTACTCTCTTAGCAGTTTTCAAGTCTATAATACATTATTATGAACACAGTCACCATGCCGCACGTTAGCTCTGAAGACCTTATTCATTTTATTCCTAAAAGTTTGTGCCCTTTAATCAACACCTCCTAATTTCCCACTCTCATCCTGCCACCACCTCTGGTAGCCAGCCTTCTGCTCTCTGTTTCTGGGTCCAACCTTCTTGGATTCCACATGAGTGAGATCATGCCATGCGGTGTTTGCTTTTCTGCGTCTGGCTTACTTTCCCTTGGCATAATGTCCTTCAGGTCCACCCATGTTGTTGCAAATGGCAGAATATTCTTCTTATTCAAGACTCAATCATATCCGTGTGTGTGTGTGTGTGTGTGTGTGTGTGTGTGTGTGTGTGTGTGACATTTTCTTTATTTGTTCATTCGTCGATGGATGCTAGGATTGGTTCCATGTCTTGGCTATTGTGAATGATGCTGCAGTGGACACATAAGTGCAGATACCTCTTCAAGATACCGATTTCATTTCCTCTGAATGTATGCCAAGGGGTGGACTGCTGGATCATATGGTAGTTTTATTTGTGGTATCTTGTGGAATTTCCTTACTGTTTTTCATAATGATTGTGGTAATGTGCATTCTCATCAACAGTGTACAAGGGTTCGATTTTCTACACAGCCTCACCAACTTTTGTTATCACTTATCTTTGATAATAGACATTCTGGCAGGTGTGAGGGGTTATCTCATTGTGGTTTTGATTTGTATTTTCCTGATGATTAGTGGTGTAGAGCATCTTTTTATATGACCTGTTCGTCATTTGTATATCCTCCTTTGCGAAATGTTTATTCAGCTCTTTTGCCCATTGCTAACTGATTGATATATATGTTAGTTGGTTTTGGTTCATTTTTGTTGTTTTTGTTATTGCTATTGAGTCGTTTGTATATCCAAAATATATTTTGCTATTGAGCAAAATATATTTTGCTATTGAGTCGTTTGTATATCCAAAATATGTTTTGTATATCCAAAATATACAAGGAACAAGTCGTTCCTTGTATATTTTGGGTATTAACTCCTTCTCAGCTGTTTGGTTTGCAGACATATTCCTGCATCCTGTAAGTTGTCTCTTCACGCTCTTGATTGCTTTCCTTACTGTGTGAAAGCTTTTTTAGTTGATGTAATTGTGTTTGTCTATTTTTGCTTTTGTTGCTTGTGCTTTTAGGATCATATCCAAAAAGTTATTGCCCGGACCAATGTCATCCCCTATGTTTTCTTCTAGGAATTTTAAAGTTTCAGGTCTTATGTCTGTGTCTTTGATCCATTTTGAGTTATTTTTTGTGTAGGGTTTAAGATAAGAATCCAATTTTATTTTTATTTTTTGTATGTAGATATCCAATTTCCCTAACACCATTTATAGAAAATTCTATCCTTACTTCATTGTGCGTTCTTAACATCAGAATAATATTTTTAAATACACAAAATTCAGAAGATGATGAAACCAATCATACTGAAATGCATACAGAGTTATAATTCTGGAAGAGTAATATATGTGCCTCTTTATAAACACATTATATATTAAAATGCAGTGTCAAGTCTAACAACTATTGCAATTCCAAAGTTATGTTGCATAGGAGGAGCACTTTGAGATTCTGAAACAATGTTCTTGTGCTATGAAATATCTGTGATTTTGACTGGTGATGATATCCCAGGTCTGGTTAATGCTGCTGTAATCTGTTGCTTCCATTCAATAATTGAATAAAATGCTTGATATCTGTTGGAAGCTAAAAAAAAATTAAAAATAAAACCCTGCTCTGGCATTTAAGTTTTATTCAATAGGACTTCATTAAAATTAAAGATCTGACAAAACAGACTTGCCCAGGTGGAGTGAAGCCTGTGTTCTTTCCTTGCAGCCACATGCATAAATGATGCTTGAGACCATTTGCAGGGTGAAAAGAAATCTAGAGAATTTTAAATTGTTAGAGTAATACAGGAAGAAATTTGAGGGCTCAGAGAATTCAAAGCCTCGAAAGTTTTGCCCAGATCTCACCATAAATATTAAGAGTGATAACAAGACAAACCATGAGGAGTCATTTAGGCTTAGTAGAGGAAGCTAAACAGAACGTCCTTTACACTAATGTGCTGCAGGTTTCTTACAGTTCCCTCCGATCTAATAAAGAAAAAAAAAAGTTTGCTTTATTCTCTAGGTGGGTGCTTGCAAAAGGGAGAAAGGCTCTTCATGTTTGTCTTCAAACTGCAACCTTTCCTCTCTCCCTCCCTCCCTCCCTCCTTCCCTTCCTTCCTACCTTCTTTCCTTCCTTCCTTCCTTTTCTTCCTTCCCTGTCTCCCTTCCTTACTTACCTCTCTCCCTTCCTGTCTTTCTACCTTTTATTAATTCCTAAATACTTTCTGAGAACCTACTGTGAAGATGTTAGATAGTCTGAGGCATATAGGATACAATTCTTACCTTCATGAAAATAAATATGCAAATGATATTCAAAGTATGCTGGAATGTGTAATATCTTTCATTCAGAGCTTCCTTGCAGGGGAGGCCATGGAGAGGGACCTTGGGGTGGGAGCTCCCACATGAAGGGTAGGCACATGGAAAGTGTGGAAGAGCGCAGCTGGAACATATGTGTGTGTGAGATTTGGTATTTTAAAAAAAGAAATGAAATAGAACACTGAGTTCATGACTCTGGCATCCTATATGAAGTATGAAAGCTTATGGTGAGTATATTTCAACGGAAAGAAAATTCAACATACAAAGAAGCGGGAGCTAACATTACCCTTGTGGCTGTGTGGATTTCATCTTCATTATTTCAGTTAGCCCTCACAATAACCTTACAAGGCATGCATTTTTCCTAGTTCCTTCTTAGTTGTAGAAACTAAGCCTCAGAGAGAAATTCCCAAATTGTTTAAGCTAAACTATGACTGTAAATACTGTTTTGTCTGACTTTCACATTTCTTTGGGATTGGAGAGGCCACAAAACATGATGGGGAATCTGAAAAAAATTTAAAAGGATTAGACAAGGATCTCTTTTGAGTATCTTCTTACAATGTTGGGAATATGATGGAAATGGCTTTTCTTATTTCTGGTGCTCTGTTGCACACAACAAATCCCTTTATAATAAGAATTAGACGAGTTCTCGTAATATCTTTTAGAGTAAGCAAATAATTATTTTCCATGGCAGTCTTGAAACTTACTCAAATATCAACCATCCCAGGGCATATTCAGATATAACTAGATATCTTCAAAACAGAAAATGGAAACCAGTCACAGAAACATTATTATGAATCCAATATAAATCAAATGTCATGTATGCCTTTTATTAATAAATAAGGTGAATCATTTACTACCTTCCCAAATAGTTAATTGAATATTTTAGAGGAATTTCTAATTGCAAGGTCATTGCCTTGCCATTCCTTAGTGCTTAGCCCTCTAATTTGAGATCTACTGGAGGGCAACATTTGCAAATTAGAAACATAATTGAAATCTACTGCTGAATAAATTGATGTTTACCACTACATAAAATTAGTGCAATCGTTTTAAATGGTATAGAATCTATTTTCTTTTCACTTCACTGGCTTCTTGTTTTTCTTTGATGGAATTGTAGTTGGAGATGACTCTCAGAAAAACAAGCATTCCCCTTTGATATTCTCCCAAATGAATGCTGTGAGGAAAAGAATGGTGACGTTACTGGGAAAGCACAGGATGCTGTGGTCTTCCATGATGATGGGTCCTCTCTACTCTTAATTTAGAATCAAACTGGATTAAAGATATTGTTGGGAGACTAACTCCATCTGAACAGATTACAAATAAATGAATAATTGAAAGATGTGAACAGAGTAAATTTGCATTAGACCAGTACAAAAATAATGCTGAATTCATGTGTTAAATTACTCGTTAAATTCAAAAGTTTTAAAACAAATGACTCTGCAAGACACACTATTAAGAGAATAAAAAATATAAAAAATATAAGCCATAGACTGGGAGAAAATATTTGCAAATCACATACCTGATAAATATTCAGAATATTCAGAATGTATACACACACACACATACATATATATATACATATGCATATATATATATCTAGGACATATAAAAAAACGATTAAAATTAAACAAAAAGAACAAACAATCTAATGAATAGTGGGCAAAGATCGAATAGGCACCTCTCCAAAGAAAATATACAAATAAAAAATAGGCACATGAAAAAAGATACCCAACATAACATGCCATTAAAAAACTGCAAATTAAAACAGCAACGACATATATTACACATATGTTAGAATTACTAAAATCCAAAAATCTGACAATATCAATTACTGCTCCGGATACAGAACAACAGAAACTCTTAATCATTGCTGGTGGGAAAGAAAAATGGCACAGCTACTTTGGAAGACAGGTTTGTAGTTTATGCCAAAACTAAAACCATACCATAGTGCTCCCAGATATTCACCCGATTGACTTGAAATTTTATATGCAAGGATGTTTATAGTAACTTTATTAATAATCACCAAAACTGGAAGCAACTAAGGTGTCCTTCAGTAGGGAAGTAGATATAGTCCATCCATACAATGAAATATTATTTAATAATAAAAATAAATGAGTCATTAACCTCAAAGAGACAGGAAGAACCTTAAACGTGCACTGTTAAGTAATAGAAACCAGGTTAAAAAACAATATGCTCTATGATTTCATTTTTTAATGATATTCCAGAAAAGGCAAAACCTTAGACACTAAATTCAGTTGTTGCCAGAGATTTAAGGAGGGAGTAAGATTGGGTAGATGAAACACGGGGCTTTTAGTGGTGATGAAAGTATTATATATGATAGTGTAATGGTGAATATATGAAATTTTACATTTGTCAAAACTCATGAAACTGTATAATACAAGGAGTGAGCCCTAATGTAAACAATGGATACTAGTTAATAATAATGTATCAATATTTATCAGTTGTATCATACTGATGAAAAATGTTAAAATAGGAAATAACATGAAAACAGCGAGGATGCAGGAAAAGAGGCATATGGTGGTTCTCTGTGATTTCTGCTCAATTTTTCCATAAACGTAAAGCTTCCCTAAAAAATAAAATGTATTAATTAAAAGAAGAGGTGCTGACCTAAATAACTTTGGAAATGAGTGGAGACTAAGAGTGAAGATAAAAGGAACTACATATAAGTGCTGTGGTCTAGTTGATAACATTGCTTCTTATGTCAGTACAGATGAACAATTCTGAAACCACCATGCACATGTATACTAGGATTGAACAAATAGGTAATGTATGTCTGGATTCAGGAGAAGGTTGCTTACTGTTGTAATAGGAAGTTACAAGTAAACAAAGGGGGAAGGTAAGACTAAATCATTTAGTACTGGCGGATTACAGGTGGATACATAATATGAAGTCATATTCAGTTTAATATAGATACAAGTAACTAAATATAGAAATAATAATAGATATCTATATATACATGAGTTAGTACATATGCATATATTTCTGAGCTCCATTTACTGAGAGGGCCTAGAAGCAATGACACTCCAGCTGCAGTGAGCACATCCAGAAGCCAGACCTTGGTTCCTGTTATTTATTTATTTATTTATTTATTTATATTTTATTTTGGGCTGTGGTGTACATGTGCACATCCTACATCCTGCAGGATTGTTGCATAGATACATACATGCCATGGTGGTTTGCTGTCTCCAACCCCCTGCCGCCCCCCTTCGTCGCCCACATGAGGCATTTCTCCTGGTGTTATCCCTCCCCATCCTCCCTGCCCCGCCTGCTTTCCTTCCTCTCTCCTCCCTTCCACTCCAATACCTAGCCCAGTGAGTGTTGTTCTCTTCCCTGTGTCCAAGTGTTTTCATTGTTCGTCACCCACCTATGAGAGAAAACATCCAGTGTTTGGATTTTTGTTCTTGTGTCAGTTTGCTGAGAATGATGGTTTCTAGATTCATCCACATCTTTACAAAGGACACGAACTCTTCATTTTTTATGGCTGCATAGTATTCCATGCTGTATATGTGCCACATTTTCCTTGTCCAGTCTATCATCGATGGACATTTGAGTTGGTTCCAAGTCTTTGCTATCATAAATAGCACCGCAATGAACATGTGCATGTGTCTTTATGATATCTATGATAGAATGATTTATAATCCTTTGGGTATATACCCAGTAATGGGATTGCTGGGTCAAGTGGAATTTCTATTTCTAGATCCGTGAGGAATAGCCACACTGTCTTCCATAATGGTTGAACTAATTTACACTCCCACCAACAGTGTAAAAGTGTTCCTATTTCTCCACATCCTCTCCAGCATCTGTTGTCTCCAGATTTTTTAATGATCGCCATTCTAACCAGCATAAGATGGTATCTCAATGTGGTTTTGATTTGCATTTCTCTAATGACCAATGATGATGAGCATTTTTTCATATGTTTGTTGGTATCATATATGTCTTCTTTTGAAAAGTGTCTGTTCATGTCCCTTGCCCACTTTTGAATGGGTTTGTTTGTTTTTTAAAATCTGCTTTAGTTCTTTGTAGATTTTGGATATTAGGCCTTTGTCAGATTGGTAGATGGGAAAAAATTGCAAAAATTTTTTCCCATTCTGTTGGTTGCCAATTCACTGTAATGATTGTTTCTTTTGTTGTGCAGAAGCTCTTAAATTTAGTTAGATCCCATTTGTCCATTTTGGCTTTTGTTGTCATTGCTTTTGGTGTTTTAGTCATGAATTCCTTGCCTGTGCCTATGTCCTGGATGGTGTTGCCTACGTTTTCTTCTAGGGTTTTTATGGTGTAGTATGTATTTATGTTTAAATCTTTAATCTATCTTGAGTTAATTTTAGTGTAAGGTGTCAGGAAGGGGTCCAGTTTCTGCTTTCTGCACATGGCTAGCCAGTTTTCCCAACACCATTTATTAAACAGGGAATCCTTTGCACACTGCTTGTTTTTGTCAGGTTTGTCAAAGATCAGATGGTTGTAGAAGTGTGGCATTGTTTCTGAGGCCTCTGTTCTGTTGCATTGGTCTATATCTCTGTTTTGGTACTAGTGTCATGCTGTTTTGATTACTGTAGCCTTGTAGTATAGTTTGAAGTCAGGTAGCATGATGCCTCCAGCTTTGTTCTTTTTGCTTAGGTTGTCTTGGCTATGTGGGCTCTCTTTTGGTTCCATATGAAGTTTAAAGTGGTTTTTTCTAGTTCTACGAAGAAGGTCATTGGTAGTTTGATGGGGATAGCATTAAATCTATAAATTACTTTAGGCAGTATAGCCATTTTCACAATATTGATTCTTCCTAACCATAAGCATGGAATGTTTTTCCATCTGTCTGTGTTCTCTCTTATTTCCTTGAGCAGTGGTTTGTAGTTCTTGAAGAGATCTTTTACATCCTTTGTTGTATTCCTAGGCATTTTATTCTTCTTGTAGCAGTTGTAAATGGGAGTTTGCTTATGATTTGGCTCTCCGTTTGTCTGTTATTGGTGGGCTCTCTGTTTGTCTGTTATTGGTGTATCGAAATGCTTGTGATTTCTGCACATTGATTTTGTATCCTGAGACTTTGCCGAAGTTGCTTATCAGCTTAAGGAGGTTTTGGGCGGAGATGATGTGGTCTTCTAAATATACGATCATGTCGTCTGCAAATAGGGACAATTTGACTTCTTCTTTTCCTAATTGAATGCCATGTATTTCTTTTTCTTGCCTAATTACTCTGGCTAGAACTTCCAATACTATATTGAATAGGAGTGGTGAGAAAGGGCATCCTTGCCTAGTGCCAGTTTTTAAAAGTTTTTGCCCGTTTAGTATGATATTGGCTGTGAGTTTATCATAAATAGCTTTTACTATTTTGAGATTTATTCCATCGATACCTAGTTTATTGAGAGTTTTTAGCATAAAGGGCTGTTGAATTTTGTCGAAGGCCTTCTCTGCATCTATTGAGAAAATCATGTGGTTTTTGTCTTTGGTTCTGTTTATGTGGTGGATTACCTTTACAGATTTGCATATGTTGAAGCAGCCTTGCATCCCCGGGATGAAGCCTACTTGATGGTGGTGCAAAGGTTTTTGATGTGCTGTTGGATTCAGTTTGCCAGTATTTTATTGAAGATTTTTGCATCAGTGTGTCATCATGGATATTGGCCTGTAGTTTTCTTTTTCAGTTGTGTCTCTGCCAGGTTTTGGTCTCAGGATGATATTGGTCTCATAGAAAGAGTTAGGGAGGATTCCCTCTTTTTGTATTGTTCAGAATAGTTTCAACAGGAATGGTACCAGCTCCTCTTTGTACGTCTGGGAGAATTTGACTGTGAACCCATCTGGACCTAGACTTCTTTTGGTTGGTAGGCTGTTAATTGCTGCCCCAAATTCAGACCTTGTTATTGGTCTATTCAGGGTTTTAATTTCTTCCTGGCTTAGTCTTGGGAGTGTGCAAGTGTCCAGGAATTTATCCATTTCTTCCAGATTTACTGGTTTATGTGCATAGAGCTCTGCACTGTAGTCATCTCTGATGGTAGTTTATATTTCTGAAGAATTGGCGGTGATCTCCCCTTTACCATTTTTTATTGTATATATTCAATTCTTCTCTCTTTTCTTTTTTATTAGTCTAGCTAGCAGTCAATTTTGTTGATTTATTTAAAAAAAAAAAACAGCTCCTGGATTTATTGATTTTTGAATGGGTTTTTTGTGTTTCTCTCTCCTTCAGTTCTGCTCTGATCTTAGTTATTTCCTGTCTTCTGCTTGCCTTTGAGTTTTTTTGATCTTTCTCCTCTAGCTCTTTCAATTTTGACTACAGGGTGTTGATTTTAGATCTTTCCTTATTTCTTGTGTGGTCATTTATTGCTATAAATTTCCCTCTAGACACTGCTTTAAATGTGTCCCATAGATTCTGGTATGTTGTGTCTTTGTTCTCATTGGTTTTGAAGAACACTTTTATTTCTGCCTTCATTTCACTGTTTATCCATTCTTCATTCAGGAGCAAGTTGTTCATTTTCCATGTGATTGTGCAGTTTTGAGTGCTTTTCTTAAACCTGAGTCCTAATTTGATTGCACTGTGGTCTGAGCATCTGTTTGTTATGATTTCCGTTCTTTTGCATTTGCTGAGGAGTGATTTACTTCCAATTATGTGGTCAATTTTAGAGTAAGTGTGATGTGGTGCTGAGAAGAATGTGTATTCTGTGGATTTGGGGTGTTCTGTAAATGTCTATTAGGTCTGCTTGGTCCAGATCTGTGTTCAAGTCCTGGGTATCCTTGTTGATTTTCTGTCTCATTGATCTGTCCAGTATTGTCAGTGTGGTGTTAAAGTCTCCCACTATTATTGTACGGGAGTCTAAGTCTCTTTGTAGGTCATTAAGAACTTGCTTTATGTATCTGGGTGCTCCTGCACTGGGTGTATATATATTTAGGATAGTTAGCTCTTCTTGTTCATTGATCCTTCTGCCATTATGTAATGCCCTTTTTGTCTCTTTTAATCTTTGTTGGTTTAAAGTGCATTTTATCAGAGACTAGGATTGCTACCCCTGCTTTTTTTGCTCTTCATTTGCTTGGCAGATCTTCTTCCATCCCTTTATTTTGAGTCTGAGTCTTTGCACATGAGATGGGTTTCCTGAAATACAGCACTCTGTTGGGTCTTGACTTTTTATCCAGTTTATCAGTCTGTGTCTTTTGATTGGGACATTTAGGCCATTTACATTCAATATTAATACTGTTTGATCCTGCCATTTTGTTACTGGCTGGTTGTTTTGCCCATTAGTTGACATGTTCATCATTGCATCATTGTTCTTTACCATGTGGTACATTTTTGCAGTGCCTGGTACTGGTCGTTTCTTTCCATGTTTAGTACTTCCTTCAGGAGTTCTTGTAAGGCAGGTCTTGTAGCGATGAAATATCTCAGCAATTGCTTGTCTGTAAAGGATTTTATTTCTCCTTTACTTATGAAGCTTAGTTTGGCTGGATATGAAATTCTGGGTTGAAAGTTCTCTTCTTTAAGGATGTTTAATATTGGCCCCCACTCCCTTCTAGCTTGTAGAGTTTCTGCTGAGAGATCCACTATGAGTCTGATGGTCTTTCCCTTGTGGGTGACTCGACCTTTCTCTCTGGCTGCCTTAGGATTTTTTCCTTCATTTCAACTGGTGAATCTGATGATCATGTGCCTTGGGGTTGCTCTTCTTGAGGAATATCTTTGTGGTCTTCTCTGTATTTCCTGGATTTGAATGTTGGCCTGCCTTGTTTGTCTCGGGAAGTTCTCTCGGATAATATCTTGAAGAGTGTTTTCCAACTTGGATTCATTCGCCCCATCACATTCAGGTATGCTGATCAAGTGTACATTAGGTCTTTTCACATAATCTCATAGTTCTTGGAGGCTTTGTTCATTTCTTTTCACTCTTTTTTCTCTCATCTTTCCTTCTCATTTCATTGATTTGATCTTCTATCTCTGATATCCTTTCTTCTGCTTGATTGATTCAGCTGCTGAAACTTGTGCATGCCTCACGAAGTTCTCGTGCTGTGTTTTTCAGCTCCATCAAGTCATTTATGTTCTTCTCTAAGCTGGTTATTCTAGTTAGCATTTCGTCTAACCTTTTTTCAGTGTTCTTAGTTTCTTTGCATTGGGTTAGAACATGGTCTTTTAACTCAGAGGAGTTTATTGTTATCCACCTTCTGAAGCCTGCTTCTGTCAATTCATCAAACTCATTTTCTGCCATGTTTTGTTCCCCTGATGATGAGGAGTTGCAATTTCTGAGAGGGAAGAGATGTTCTAGTCTTTGAAGGTTTCATCCTTTTTGTGCTGTTTTTTCCCCATCTTTGTGGATTTATCTCCCTTTGATCTTTGAAGTTGGTGATTTCCGGAGAAATCTCTGAGTGGATGTCCTTTCTGTTGCAGTTGGAGCTTTTTTGGTCTGTAGAGGTGCTGCTGTGCTGCCTTGGATTCAGTCAGGTTGCTGGGTGGGTAGTTTTCCCTTGGGGTTTGTTTGCAGGAGAAATTAGCCTTGCCTTCCCAATGGCATCTCTCCTTCCCTGAGCTCAGTCTTCCTGGTTGGGGTCAAACTGGTGTATTAACTGCCAAGTTCTCTGGCACACGGGCTTCAGTTTAAGTTTTGTCGGGGGAGGGGGGGGCTGCCAGGCCTTATGACCTGTTTCCCTTCTTTCAACTCAGCCTCTTTCTGTGGGACTGGTTGTTCCATCCCACTGGTGTTAGTCCAAACTTCTGTCCAGGTCTGGCTGACATCTTGTGGCACCAGGCAGGAGCTGTCACGCAGATTTGCATTGACAACCCATGGCACCCCTCAATCTAGCAGGGCTCTTGTGGGACATGGGTTGCAGGAGGGTTGAAGTAAGCACAGGATCTGAATCAGAGCACCCAGGCGGTGAAGCCTCTGACCCTCCAACCCAGCTGCATGTTCCAGGTGGGGATGCGCCCTGCCCTGTCTTGGTTTGTTCTCCCTGTGCGGTTCTCGCCCTGCTTTGGCTCCTTCCGTGGGCTATTTTCAGAGTCTTTCCAGTCCTCCCAAAATGAACCTGGCACTCACTTGGAATCGTGAAGTCCTCTAGCCCTCTGCTTCTCATTTGCTGGGAGCTGCATTCCAGTGCTGCCTCTTCTTGGCCATTTTGGCACGGCTGCTATATGGATTCTTCTTAATACAATGATATTTTAAGCACTACTGTTCTTCTGGTTTCAGATAGGTCCTTTCTCTTGAGCTGGAGGCTCCACTGCAGCTTCCAAGCATTCCCGTGGCCGCAGCTTTATGGATCTTCCCAAGATTCTCATCTAGGGTCTGGTCAAGTGGCAGCTGCATTGCGTCACTGAGGTGCTGCGGCAGGGTGGAGTCTGTGGTACTGGTGGTGCTGGAGGGCAACAAAAAGGCTCAGACTAGAGACTGCTCTCAACTTTGCGCCGTCCGCTGGACGCCACTGGTGCTCACAGCGAGTGACCACTCCCCTGCCTCCGACTTCCAGCAATTTCTAATGCCCGCTCCCGACCTGGGAGTGCTGGCACTGACGGCCACCCACAGCTCAATCAGGGTGTGGACCAGACCTTGGTTTCTAATGCCATTCTCTATGTAAGGAAACCAGACCTCCTTGGAGAAGTGGCTCACTCTAGAGAAGGGGCAGGGAATACACAAAATGGGCTTAGACTGTATTATAGTAACAGAAATTAAAGAAAAACTAAAGAGAAAATCTGATGGAGGTATGTCAAAGGGATCCAAAACCAAGAAAGAACTCTCAATGGCTAAAGTTGGAACAATAGGAGCAACAAAATTAACAGCATAGTATTAGATTGTAATCAAAGTATGAAATAAATACCTCTGAGTTCATACTGATATGAACATATGATTGAATAGATAAATGAAAGGCATTAAACAAATCTTATGTGTAGAATTTCAAATAATTTATGTAGATGCTTTACTCTCAAGAAGGTGAAGCATAATTTTCTCACTCCTTAAATGTGGGATAGACATAGTGACTGTTTTCCAAAGCATATGGTATGAAAAATATGGAAAAATAGTTACTTTGCAGTACAGAAATCTGAGAAACAGTATTTCAACCATGTGATCAAGCTTAACATCAACATTGATGTCACAATGATAGTAGGCGCCCTTGACATCATGTGATAAAAATGATACTTCACCTCTGTATCTTTCTCCACAAACCCCTCATCTCCAGTCCAATCATGAGGAAGATATCCAACAAACCCAAATTGAGGAACATTCTTCAAAATATTTGACCACTATTTCTTAGAGACACCAAAACCAAAGAAAGCCTGAGAAACTGTCACAGTCTAAATACATAGGAATATTAAATATAATGTGGTATACTGAATAGGATCCTGGAACAGCAAATATGACATTAGATAAAGACTAAATAAATGTGAATACAGCATTGACTTTACTTAGTGATAATGGATTGGTATTGGTTATGAAATTACTTGAGAAAAACGTATCATATACCATAAGATCTTAACAACAGAGGAAAATGGATGCCGGGCATATAGGAAGTCTCTGTAATATCTTTGTAACTTTTCTGTAAATCTAAAACTGAAATAAAAAGCTTATTTAAAAAATAATCTAAAAACACAAAAAAGATTATGAACATAAGGATAGCATGAATCTGGGACATAAAATGGCTAGAAAGTGATTGTGATAATATCAAAACAAGGGAAAATAAAGATGGAAGTATTTACAGAATTGTGGAATGACTGTGAACACTTTGGTTTTAAATCTATTTGGGGATATATTACAAGTTTGGGAATTATCCTTGATGTATATTAAAACAGAGTTTAAATGGCATTCTTTTTTTTCCTTTAAATCATATTATCTTGAGGGAGTACATGTGCAGGTTTTTTACCTGAGTATACTGTATGAAGCTGAGGTTTGGGTATGAATGATACCATCACCTAGGTACTGAGCATAGTACCCAGTGGTTAGTTTTTCAACCCTCGCCATCTCTCCTCCTCCCCCCTTTAGTAGTTTCCAGTTTCTGTTTTTGCAATCTTTATGAGTACCCAATGATTAGTTCCTACCTATAAGTGAGAACATGTGGTACTTGGTTTTCTGTTCATGTATTAATTAACTTAGGATAATGGCCTCCAGTTGCATCTACGAAGCTGCAAATGATTTCATCCTTTTTTGGCTGTGTATTTCATGGTGTGTATGTACTACGTTTTCTTTATCCACTCCATCACTGATGGGCACCTAGGTTGATTCCATGTCTTTGCTATTGTGATACATTCCCTTTTTTAATTTTAACATCATTACCCTATTTCTGGTCTTTTTATTTTATATATTCCAAAATTACATTTCCATTTTTATCTCCTACTCAACAAACCTATCTTCTAGGCAAACTGGTCTACTCACCACTTGTTAAATATGCACGAAGACCCTTCTGCTTGAGTTATTCTCCTCACTTGAATGTGCTCTTCTCTTGCAGTTCCAATCATCTATCCTGAAGTTATAACCATCCAAAAAGAATTCATGGGCTTGCCTTGATTTCCCCAGATGAAAGGGATTCCATCCTCCTTCTACCCATGATGTCACTCTGTACTGCTCACGTCAGCCATATATGGCTTCGTATTGTGGTATATGTTACCTAGCTCCCCTACTGGCTATTAAATACTAGAATAAGGACCTGATTTTTACATCTTTGCAGTCCCTTTGGTTCTCTTTATAGGTATTTACAAACTATTGATCTAATTAATGTTATCAATGTTGGACAGTCATTTTCAGTTAAAGAAAACAATGAAACCATATCAATTGGACTAAATTAAATATAAACATTTTGATTATGCGTAACAGAAGCCATTTGATGGAAAGAAACTGCTACATTTCCCCCACATCAGTTATTTTTGTGGTCTTTCCATTTGCAGAGACCACAATGGTAATGCACTGAGTCAATGCATGTCAGGTAATGTCGCTTGTGTGTGAGCCATTATTACAATAATTAATAACAATGGCAGCTTAGTTGATAGGAACTTGGCAATGTGTGTCTCCTTATCTTCAAAGCTCCAAATGGTTTGGAATTTGGCTTTTTGTAAAACCATTTAATAGGAAAGTGTGTGTTTAGAATCTGTTCCCAAAGACTGACCCTTATCTCTGAAGTCCTTAATGAGAAAGCACCTGACAAATTGACTGGCACACTCCACTCTTCCACATAATTTCCCTTTCTACCAAGTGAGTTCCTTGCAGTCTCTACTTCTAACTTAGAAGGTGTTGAATGACGAACAGTCTGAGGCCAATGTCTGAAGCTTCAGAAAGCTGTCTTCAAGAGGTGATTTCACAAAGTAAAATTAACTTACTGAAAAAGTGGAAAAACCAATCTACCTGTTTTTCGTTGGAACAATTAACCATTTGATGAGTTTCACTTGACTGAATTGAAGGATGGTTTTAGTACTTTCTAGCTGCCTCAAAAAGGAATCTTAATGACTACTGCATTGTTTTTTTGTTTAATGAAATATAGTCCCAGAAAACAGCAAATGCAAATAAACAGAAATCAAACATATTATCAATCATCATAAGTATTATTTAAGTCTACCATAAAACTTGTAATTAAAATTTATTAGTTATGTATTTATTAACAATAAATATTCAATAAATAGCTAAAGTTGCTAAGGCTAATATTGTGACAAAAATGCAAAAAATGTCAATAAAAATAACTGGCCTAATTTCATTGAGAATATATTTTAAAATATAGGCAAACCTTTTCATGTGAAAAGAACTCATCTAAATGATGCTAGAAAAATTATAATTGGTGACTCTACTGTTATCAATAGAAATAATTAGTAGTTTATTACACTACAAAAGTACTTCTATTGTGGGAGATGAAAATTTCAAAATGATGTGAATATTTAGAACATGTTAGCTAACTTTTAAATCGTGTATTCAAAAATATTCTTTAAGGAAAATGCTAAAAAATAAGTTTAAGGGGTTAAGTACTGATAATGTGAGGACTACTCATTCAACAAGCTTGTCTGAAAAGATTGCGATCAGGAGGACAGTACGTAAGAGAGATCACAAAGTAAAGGAAACTTAAAAAGGTGAAAACAAAAAACCTATAAGAGAAGCCTGATTATTTTAATAAGCTGAGAGATAGTGTCAGAAGTGAAGAAGAGACTAGGGATTCAGTGAGAGAAGGAGAATGGAGCAGAGTGGAAGATATCAAGAGCAAAAATAGACAAGTTGTCCTTGAACAAAATGATGGATGGAAACGTGGACCCTCTTAGAAGTTAAGTACTTGAAAGTAAAGATTTGGAATAAAGGGCAGCTAGAGGAGAGGGGAAGAATAACTAAGGATTAATAAATAAATACAGTGCTGAGCCAGACTGGAAGTCCCACACGTTGTAGGGGCACTAATATGTGTGATGTTTTTATGATATTCTTTTGCCATGCTCAACAATTTGGGTACAATAATGGTAATAGTAACCTACTATGATAAGAGCTTAGATTAGCTCATTTAGTCTTCATAAGTAGCCTCTGAAATAAGTACAATTATTATTTTGATTATACCAATGAGGAAATTGAGGCTTTAGGTGAAGAAATTTGCTTAAATGTACATAACTGGTAAGTGTTAAAACCAATATTTATTTGAACCCAGGCAGTCTGACTTAGAGAGTGGGTTTATGCTGGCTTGCTTATATTTGTAGGTATATTATTTTAAATCAGGGACTTGAATGGTCAAAAATGCAAACAAAATAACAACCAAACAAAAACACTAAAAAACAACAACAACAAAAAGCCTACAGGAAGTTTCAGTAAGGCAAGAGGATTGAACTGTTCTGGTGGTTCATAGAACTGTTCAGGGGAATAACAATGCAGTCCAAGCTGAATAAGCCCAAGCAGGAAAAAATGTCTTACTGGTAACCTATGGAGGACCCAGACGATTATGAGCAGAGAATTGGTTGCTAGAGGTTTCCAAGGTGGTGCATTTCTGAGTGGTGTTAGGGTTCAGGCTGGGCCGCTGGGTGTGAGTAGCTGGAGTGAATGATGTAGAGAGGAAATGAAAGACTCAGGAGGATTTGAGGAGCTAACAAAGTTACGGTGAATTTTTATTTGTAAAGAAGACTGTGTTAAGGAATATTTATTTCTAAAAGATTGCTTTCATTTAGCAGACATTTATATACCTGTTATAATACAGGCAGAGTTCTAGGCTGTCAAGATACAATAGTGGGCAAAATAAACAAAGCCATTGCCCTCATGGAGTTTATATTCTGGTATTTATATGCCAGGTAGTGGTAAGTGTCTAAGAGGAAACATTAAGCAGAGAAAGTGCAATGGTTAATTTTTTGTGTTAACTTGACTGGATTATAAAATGCCCAGATGTCTGGTTAAGCATTGTTTCTTCATGTGTCTGTGAGGGTGTTTCTGGAAGAGATTAGCATTTTATTCAGTGGACTGAGTGAAGTGGAATTGTTTTCTCTGATATAAATGGGCATGATTTAATCAATTGAGGGTCTGGATAAAACAAAATCTGGAGAAAGAGGGAATCTTCCCTCTCTGCCTGATTTCTTGGACTGGGACGTCATTCTTCTCCTGTCCTTGGAGGTCTTGATTCTCAGCCCTTCAGACTTTGAACTTTTGTACACCATGGACTGTGGCTCTCAGGCCTTCGAGCTATATCACTGGCTTTCCTATGTTTCCAGCTTGCAGACTGTAGATCATGAAATTTCTTAAAACTTCATAATTACATGAGCCAATATCTTACAAGAAATTATGTCTGTCTATCTATCTATATCTCTCTCTCTCTCTATCTCTATCCATATCCATGCATCCATCCATTTGTTCTGTTTCTCTGGAGAATGCTGATTAATATAAAAGAATAAGGCTGAGCATGATGGCTCACTGTAAACCCAGTACTTTCAGAGACCAAGGTAGGAGACTAGGAGTTTGAGACCAGGCTGGGCAACAAAGTGACACCTATCTCTACAAAACTACAAAAATTTGCTAGATATAGTGGCTCATGGCTGTAGTCCCAGATACTTAGGAGGCTGAGTCAGGAGGATCACTTGAGCCCAGCAGTTGGAGGCCGTAATGAGCTATGATTGTGTCACTGTACTCCAGCTTGGGTGACAAAGTGAGAACCTATTTCACACACACACACACTCACTCGCAAATAGGTATTGTCAGGGTAATGGGTGTGACTGCCATAAACGGTGATCAGGACTCAATAAGAGATCTGTGTAGCTTCAATGACTGAGTATTATTTAAAGAGAAGTTGAAGAGTGTGGGAGGAGATCTGCTGTTTTGTTGGGGTCTGAGAATGAGTGAGATCTGTGACTAATTAATTTCAAGATGCTCATCAGATATCCAAGAGTGATATTGAGTGATAAATAAAAGTTGAATATAAAATTTCAGATTTCATAGAGAAATCCCTAAGTCTGGGTTTGAGATATAAATTTGTAAATCATACAGATGATACATAAAATCATAAAAAATGAATGTAATCCTTAAGAACGAGAAGGGCAGGTAGAGATGAGAAATACTCAGATGACTGCAGAGGCAAGATGACTGTATGCAGAGACACTATTGAAAGATAGGGGTATGATAAGCACCCAGCAAGAAGTCTGACTGAGAAAAAGTCATCAGAGAAAAAGGAGAAAAACCAGAAGAGTGATGTCAGGGGCTGTGTGAAGAATGCATTTTAAGATGGAGTGATCAATAGAGTCAAATGTTGCTGAGAAGTAAAATGAGGACTGAGAATTCACCACTGAATATAGCAATGAGGAGGTCATTAGTGGCCTTGAAAGAGCAGCCTCACTGGTGATGGGTCAATAGAGAATGGAGGATATGAAATGGGGAAAGTACTAACACGTCTTCCTAGGAATGTTTCCATCAATTGGAGCAGAAAAATAGGACAGTTGGAGAGGGAGGTGAGACCCCAGGCATTTTTAAAAGTTTAAGGTGGAAAAAGTTGTAGCATGTTTGTAGGTTGTTGGAAGCTAACTAGTAGAGAAAGATAAACTGATGATGCAGGAGAAAAAGGGACAGTTGTTGGAGTATTGCTGAGACATAGGCAGTGAGAGGCAATGAGAGGCAGACACAGGTAGAGGAGTTGCCCTTGGGAGCACAAACAATCCATCCACAATTGCAACTCTCAAGTTGTGAAGAGGCTGGAATGCTAACTGATTGGTGACAGGGACACTATTTATTCTGGACCTGCATATACTGAGTACTGCTAAGCACAGTATAAATCTCAGTAAGTAATGGTTAATAAGGTTGAACATAGAAACTTGATACAGTGAGTTGCATTTCAGCTGTCAAGGAGAAGACAACTGAATCATTGAATGAGCAAGATTAATAAATTGTGACAATTAAAAATCTGTGTGGTAAGCTATGAAATCGGTATTTAGTGTGACTTTCACCTTCAGAAGTGAGATTCCTTTACTGAAAACTACAGTCTGTGAAATGGGGGTTATTACTTCCCCCCGAACCTCCCATCTCTTTTGCTGATGAAATCTGTTTTTTGCCCACATTGCTGTTCTATTAATTATATTTTATGGCTGTTTAAAATTTCTTCCTCATATCTTACCTCCGTACTCTTTGCAAAAGAACCTACTTTTGCAAACAGAGGAAAACTGTATATTATTTTAACTTTTTATTTTCAGAAAATATGGTGTTACAGTGGAGAGATATCTGAAATAGGAATCAGGACTGTGTTTCTTGCCCTGGTTCTGCCACTAACCCACTGGCAATTTGTTTCCTCTCTGGAAAATGAAGTAGTTGGTCCAGAGAATCCGTAAAGTCCCTCCTGGATCCAAATAATGAAATCATAATAACAATCTAAATAATTCAGAAATTCACAGCTGATGCCCTTTATTTTTATATGGCCATAATATTCTATGTCAAGATAAGTCACATTTATATTGTGATATTACCAATCACTCATGCATTAATATCTTACAGGGTTATGGTGAAGATTAAAGAGAAAATGTGAAAGAAATTCTCAAACTGTAAAGTGAAATACTGTCAGTCATTAATAACATGTATGCACTGAAATACTACATCCATTACTATCTTCCAGACTCTGCTTTTACTATTTGGCTTTTGGGACATCAAATAAGTTCAGATCCAAGGAATGCAAATGGAGGAGAAGGAGGTTTTATTTGAAGACAGACTATGATTACAATTTTTACTTTTTTGTTGTTGAAAATAGCCGCTACTGCAGGAATAAAAAGACCCAGGGAAAGGCATTGAGATAAGTGTAAGGACTGAAAGGAAGAGAAAGGTTGTATTGGTGTAAGTTTAGCCTCAAACATTATATCTGCATCAGAGTAGCATGGAAAGCATACTGTCAGGTTTTATAAAATGTCCAGCACTATCTGTAAAACAAAAACTAGGTAAATAAAAAATTATAATTAATTAATGTGATAATCTTAAGTTTTAAGGCTAAATTAACAATACCTTAACCTAATCTGTTATCATAGCTACACTTTTACTTCCTTCTCAAGTGATTTCTTTCTGCACATGTCTTATGTATTTTTCTATTTATATACGTTCCTTTATTCATTTGTAGGAAGAAAATTTAATAATGAACATCGATCTGGCAATCTGTATATATATATTTTTGGCAATAAGAATTGTGCCTTGCTTCCAGATAAATTATTGAAATGGGTATGCTGTCACACCAGTGATAACAATGAAAATAGATTTTAGATTTCTATGGCACTTAATTTTTTTCAGAGCAGCTTCACAATTATCTCACTTTATTCCAATACTACCACTTATGAGCCATATGACCAGACAAATCACTTAAGGTCTCTATGCCATAGCTTTCTTACCTTTAAGATATGAGTCATATTACTATTTCTCTCAGAATTGTGTGAAAATTAAATACATTAACCTATAAAAGTGTTTGACAGTGCTTAGCAATAAACGTTTATTATGAGATGTGAATGTCAAAAAATGTTGATGATGATAATGATGATGACTTCCTACCAGTGGTCTGGAGATTGTAAATATATTAGGTCCTAGTGCCTGGCATTTTGCACTCTGATGAATAGTACCACCGATTCACCAACCGTAAGGATTATAAACTCTGTGTCCAAAGGCTGTCCAGTAATAATGTGAGTAAAACATATTAGGACTGATTGTGGCAAATTGAGTAGCCTGTACCTCTAAAACCAGTGGACCCTACTCAGCCCCAGACAATGTTGCCATATGGAGTACAGTCGTAATATTGTCACACTGTTCAATTTCTCTAAGAGGTAATTTATATTTTTATTTAATCTTCTAACCTAAAAAAGATTGGCAAGTTATTTGATTTTTTTTTTTTTTTTTTTTTTTTTTTTTAAAAAAAATTGTATGGGCCAAAAAAAAAAAATTAAATGGGGCGGCATTTTAAAATAAAGGGCCCCATACGGATTGGTTTTAAAAACAGTATTTCAACAAATAGGT